>JAXGGA010004604.1:0-86435 GCA_038373865.1 Uloborus plumipes
TGTAACAAAAATTGTATAACTGTCCCTTTTTTTGGGGCGACAAATGTTGCCCCAATTTATTGACGTCTAGTTATTATATTATCATCGGATTATAAAAAAATTTGGTAGGGGCCACCATAAAGGTAATGTTTTGAAGCAGGAGAAAAAGTTTTCCCACCTGACATCAGAATTTACACCAGCAAGCCCGAACATATTTTAAGTTGTATAGGGTTGAAAAGAGGGAACTTTTCTCATAAAAATTTCTTAATGATTTTAGACTTTTTAAATGTTTTGAATATTATATAATTTTAGGATTTTTAGATTTTTATGTGTGTATATTTATAGTATTAGCATTTTAGATTTCTGTGTGTTTTGAATGTAATTGTTTTTTAAATTCTTCAATGATCCGTGTCCATGTCTTGTATCGTGTGTACTTGGGATAATAATTAAAAAAAAAAAAAGAAAACATCGGGAGCATTCTCTCACTAAATTTGTAGAAAATTGCGTACTTTGAGCCCCAGCCGCTATTTCATACGAATATGAAACAATGACAATTTATTAATTAAGTTTATGTATTTTTAAAAAAATCGTTTTTATTTACTCGGAAGAATTGACACTCATCTTCATAAATATGCTTTTATTAGTTTCACATGGTGGGTTTGTTTGTATGCATGTATGTATGTAACTCTGAATAAAAAATAAAATTCTCGTTCTTTACAAATATAAAAATAATATATTTAGCATGTAAACTTAGCAGATATTCAGTAGTTTTAAAAATCAGAGGAAAAGCAGTCGTGATCACAAGTGGATTCGAATGTAAAAGTGTATTTTTTAGTTTTTATAAACTATATTTTAAAATTATTTATTGTATGCAAGTAAGCACAATTATATACCATAAAGAGAAAAAAAGTTACACCAAGGGCGAAGGTGCAAATCGAAACCGGCAACCACGTCCAGAGTATGTAGCGAACGCTCCGCCTGCTTGGCCATTACTCACCTTTACAACTCTTGTATTGAAAAGTTCAATAAAAGCTGTTCGCTACCCGTCACTCATGAAATACAGCCTGAAATCGTAAAATGCAAATATTTTAAAAAAGCATATTTCCTTTCATATTTGGTTTTATTATTTCGTTCTTGGTTATTCTTATCATTTATTATTTCATTTTCAAAAATTACAATGATTTGCAAAAAATTCATGCTTATTCAGCTCTTCATCTCTTGTTATTTTCTCTCTTATGAGTAAACGGCAAAATTTTCAGTTAATTTTACTTGTAAATGGAGGAATAAAAAGTTATTACCACAAGCGCTGAAGAATTTTGATGAAATTTGCCATTTAAAAATTTTTTAGATTAAATTTGATTACAACTCCATATGATTTTTTACTTAATACTTTCAGATTTTTCCCCGAACTTACACAAATACTGATCATATTCTCCTATTAGTATGAAAACTTTAAAAAATGCGAGGATTTTTGGCCCTAAGTTAATAAATATGTAATGAAATTTCGCTTAAAATTGGAATAAAATAACAAAATTGAAAAAGAAAATGCTTTTTTTCCCCTTCAACAACACAATATGATGAATGATAAATTTTAGTTCCCTCCTCCTTGAATTATTAATTAAAAAAAAAAAAAAAAGAATGACAGCTTTCAATGTTCACATTATAATATAATGGTTTTTTGAATACACTCCTTCGCTTTCTCAGACATCTGAGAGAACTTCTTTTTGCTTTTTAAATTTAAAACCCCAACAAATATTTTTAATCTGAAAGAAATAAAAAAAAAATTTTAATGAGGAAAACTAAAAAAAAGACCCCTTTTTTATTTTTAAAAATGTAAAAACTAGCCCCTTTTTATAAATCGTATCCCGAAACCCATGCCCCCCGATTTAAACGTATATGGCCTGACTTTAATTTTTTAAGAATTCCCAAACAAAAATTTTTATCCCCTAAGATAGTGTTCCCAAAACCCAACATTTAAAACCAATGTCAATAATGGCATAAAAAGACTTTCAAAAAGTTTTTAAAAAACCATACCATTTCCCTTTTTTTTGAATTTGACTCTATATTCCCGAAAAGACTAATAGTTTGGGTTCTTCGCTGTTCCAAAAAAAAAGCTATCTCAGCCATACATTCCAAAGTTTTTCTCACAGAACAACCCCCTCGGAAAGGGAGGGGATTCTTTCTTCTAATCAACACCCTTCTCCCGAAATGTTCTAATATTTCCTTCCACACGTCAGTTTCTTTCTCAGTTGTAAACACTGCTGAGAGGCGTTGCAAATTTGACTTGAAGTGTGGTAAGCGAGGAAAAGTGGTGCAAGTCTTGGTCCTTGGTTTGTTTGCTACGTTTGAACTCCAACCTGAGGAAAAAATCTCACTAGGTACACACTGTAAAAAATGAATGTTGTTTTTACAGTATAGTACAGCTAGTTTTATAGTAATAAGCAGTAAAAATTGCAAATTTTACACTAATAAACTGTGAAATTGCTACTTTTACAGAACTAAACTGTAAAATTGCTAAGTTTACAGTAATAAACTGTAAAATTTCTAATTTAACAGTTTATTATCGTGCATTTTACAGTTTTAAACTGGAACCTCTGCTACCAGTATTATACTGTAGTTACACTGTGCAATCAAGGGCGGATCCAGAAATGATCCAAGGGAGGGGCGATTGAATTTTTTTCCTTAGTTGCAAATTTTTTTTCGCCATGCATCCTTGTTAACACATGTTGATTACAAATGTTTTGGTCTTCTATTTCGAAAAATTTCCAGATCAGAGCCCCGAATCCCCGCACCCTTTCTCTTAATATCATCAAATATCAAATAAAATTGTCTTTTTTAAACTTCAAAATCAAAAACTGCTAGAGAAGTGTCCCTCAAGGGGGGGGTCACCCCCATCGCCCCTCCCTTGTATCCGCCCTTGTGTACAATACAGCAAATAGTTATACTGTACAATACCGCAAATTTTAAGCCAATAAACTGTAAAACTGCTAATTTTATAGTAAAAAACTTTAAAATTGCTAGTTGTACAGTTTATTACTGTGCATTGTACAGTTTTAAATTTGAACCTCAGCTGCCAGTATTATACTGGAAAAACAACAGTTCATTTTTTGCAGTGTTTGATTGTTGCTTTAATAAAGTCAGAAACTCTCATTTAAAACGTGTATCTTTAATAAAACACAATAATAATATTTTGAAACTATCAATTGGGACATACGCTCTTGAAAAAGCGCAGCATTGCGTTACTGGTTGTTTTTATTCTAAAGTTAGATACAGATTCTAGTAATGTGAATCAATAATTTTGGTGTAACTTGGACTAAGTTTGCACGCAAGAATTTAAAATAATGGAAAGAAAAAAAACATTTTCCCTATAAATTCAAAAATCCATTTCCTGAGAAGGTGGTATCGATTTTTAAAAGTGTAGAGTATTTATTGTTGATATATATTTTACAGCAATTCTCATGCAATAGTAGTTTTGACGTTCATTATAAACAGGAAGATTATATATTAATAACAATCTATAGCAAAAATAAAAGCATTCATAGTTTTCTCGAAGTTTAAATTCAGTACACCCACATTTAACCAATGAACCCCCAAAATTTATCACTAAGTTTGTAAAGAACTAAATTTAATTTCCATTGATAACTTTGTTTTTTCATTTTTTATAGCAGAAAGCTAAGAATATATGCAGCGTCTTTACAGTTTTGAAGTATTTTTCATCACAAAAAAAAAAGGAAAAAAACTAAGAGAAAAAAAGAAAAACGAAAAAGAAAACTGAAAGAACAGAGAGAGAAAAATAAAGGAAGAAGAAGGAGCAAGGGAAAATTAATAAATACATAAAATAAAATATCAAAAGATTTTTCTGTTGTGTGTTTTTTATCTAAAATGGTTTTAAGTTCTCAGGCTAGAGTTGATGTCAAAAGCTTCTTAAGAGCTCTCGAAAAGAACGTTAAAGAAAATACCCCATCATTTTTTTCCCTTGAACATGTTTTTCGTCATGAACGTTTTTCAGCGTAGTTTCTAGGAAGAAAATCCTCCTTTTAATTCAAGACATATACGAACTTGAACCTTGAAATTTCCCCATCGATGCTAATGTAAAAAAAAAAACACTTCAAAATTTAACGAAAATGAATCAAAACAAAAAATATGTGGTGTCGTGGCCCACATGTCTCGAATTGTAAAAAGTTGTTTGAAAAAAAATCCTGTCTCCCACACAATCAGACAGACGGACTGACCGACACAGTTCCCCATCTCAAAATTGTATTTCTATTTTTTATTTTTTAATATTTTCAATGAGCTCTTTAAAACTTATATTAGCGGTGTTTTAAGTACATTTATCCTTGTATATTGCTTTTGTGCCCCCAACTTTTGAGGAAGAATTTTATTTAAAATGGTTGTCTTACGTATTAAATCTATATACATAAAAGACTACTTTTGTATGCGTATGTCCGGGGTAAACTTCAAAACTACTGGACCGATTTTAACCATTTTTCACCGTAGATAGCTGCAGTAACAGGGAGCAGGATAAGCTATAATTTATTTCTAAAAAGCTTAGTTTAAAAAAGTTATTATGGAAAATAGTAAATTTCATATAGTTTCCCCATTAAATGATTAAATTTTCAGTCCATTGTTGCAAAAAATTTGTTGCCTGGTAACAACAATATTAATGGTGATCATAATGAAAATGTGAACCAAGGCTTCTCTGGAGTAAGTATGAAATTTATTGCTTTCTTAGGATTTTTAGATTCATCTGTGCCAATAATCGCTAACGAGACTAGATAAGAAGATAATTGATTTTAGGCACAGTTAGAGAACAGAAAATGTTTATAGTCAAAAAATTTCTAAGTTAGGTACATAAGATGTTTTCACTAATGTAGTCGCAAGGATATAAACTAATGATGGGACTTATTTTACGTGACATGTTTGGAAATACTTGACTCCAGTGCGATTGATTTTACAGGGTGCGACAGAGAAACTTGCTGATTTTAATTGGATGCTAATTAGCAAGGAGTGGTCAGAAAGGAGTGGGAAGAGTCTCATTTTAAAGAGAGGGTCCTGAAGTTTTGTTATCTCATAGTTTAGTTGTCGCCATGCGTTGGACAAAGGAGCAACGAGCGTTCGCCGCCGAATCTTACTTTTCAAATAATCTTTCGGTGGTCGCCACTCAACGTGCCTTCCGAACTCGGTTCAAAATTCAGCCCGTTGTTCCCATTCCTGGCTGGGAATTGACTGTCTTGTGGGTGAAAACATTCAGGGAAAGTGAGAGTGTGGCAAACAGAGGCCCAGGAGGTCAACGGATTTCCAGAACCCTAGAAAACGTCGAAAAAGTGAGGGAGTCGTTTTTGCGCTCTCCCAGGCATTCTGCGCGTAAACACGCTGCTGCTTTGGGGATTTTTGATTGGACACTGAGACGAATTCTTCACAACGAACTCCAGTTTCATCCCTACAAACTTGCTGTGGTTCACCAGTTGAGTGATAACGTCTCCTTGTAAGGTGACGTACCGTGGCCGACCAGCTCTTCCGATTTGACACTCTGTGACTATTTTTTATGGGGGTATCTCAAATGGATCGTTTACAACGACAAGCCCCGGACCCTGCAACGCCTGAAGAACAACATCCGGCTTGCTATCACCAACATCCCATCAGTCGATATGCTCGAAAGAGTGCAACAAATCTAGGGTACATGAGTGCATCATCAACAGGGGCCGTCATTCTTCCCGATGTAGTTTTTAAATCTAACTAATATAAAAATTCAGAATGGGTACCATATCTTATAAAAAGTAGTAAACTGATACATGATGTACTTTTCCCTTAGTTGACTTTTCAAGTCTGTAAGTTTCTCCGCCGCACCCTGTACCAAGCTTATAACATTTCCGATTTACCTAAACATTATTTGTACCTTGCATTTGTATTTAAGGTGTGTAATACAGTTTTTTAGTTTGTCCAGAGTAGATATAAAATGACAGTTCACCTGCAACGGCGCAGCCGCGCAGCCGGCTGCGCCTGCCACGCCCCCGTTGCGCCTGGCTCTCTGGTCCTGGGTGCTGGGTGCCTCCCACAGCCACCTCCTGCCGCCTCCCCAGGGCCGCCGCGAGGGTTTTCGCGCGAATTTTGAATATTTTCCCGCGAACTTTAGGACTTTGAATTATTTTCGTGAAAGGTTACAAGGGTTTTTCCCGCAAATTTCTGAATATTTCCCGCGAATTTCAGGAACTTAATTTTATTTTGGATGCTCATGCTGCCATCTTTTGAGGGAACGAATTTAATTCTTTTTTAATTTCGGACTTTGTCAATTTCCCGAAGCGGGGTTCGAACTCGAACCAAAAGTTTTCCTCTCGATTATCAAACAAACGCGCAAACCAACTAGGCTACGGTGTTCTTATAATCTTCAGCGCTAATTGTGATCACAATATAATTTAAGATTGTATCGCAGTCTATTGATTACCCGATGATGTTAATTTGCACGCTAATTTATTTTTGTAATTCGAACTTTGTCTAATTTTTCCAACTTAGTTTTTGTAATCTATTTCAATATAATTTTTGATTTTAAAGAACAATGATGCTGCCATCTGTTGATGGAAATTTATTTTTTTCAAATTTAATTATTTCTTCGAACTTAATTTATTTTTCAAGCCGAAATCGGACTTTGTCAATGAAAATTAATTTTTTTTTTAATGTTTATGATAATCCGACCCAATGTACTGATTAACTATTTTTTATTAACCTGCTAATTTATTTAATTAGTAATTAGTCGAATTTAATTAATTTCACACAATCGAATGAGAATTTTATTTAGGAATTCCCGACTTTGCATGTTTTTTCACGAATTTTACTGTTTTTAAGTTTCCCCATACTTTTACAATATCATTTTTAGAACTTTGTCGAACGCTTCGCGAATTTAATTTTTTTTTCCAACTTGGATCATTTTTTCAAACCGAAATAGAATTTTTTCAATGAAAATTAATTTTTTATGCTGTTAATCGCTATAATGAATGACTTTTTAATTGCCATCCCATTTTAATTAGTAATTAGTCAAATTTAATAAGCTAACACTTCCGAATTTGATTATTTCTATAAAGTTCTAGACTTTGCATGTTTTTTCACGAATTTTACAGTTTTTTAACTATGTCCCTGCTTTTTCAACTTAATTTTTAAACTTTTTCGCTACTTCAAAATTTTTCATCTAATCTACTATGACTTAATTACCTCGACCCCAAAACAAACTCGACCAACACGACTTCTTATTTCCGACATTAATGAACACATTGATACAAATAATCATTACATACAAGACTGACAATTACTCACACACAATAGACCACACATTGATTTTTACTACTTTTATCCGATTATACTCAACCCTCGACTTTCATGTGAAACCTCAAACATTCATACAAACCCCTTCACTATCATTCAAACACACATGCATCCATTCATTAAGACTCAATTGTTAAATAAAATTTCGATACACTCAAGTTAACATTGGTTTATACATTCGAACACACAAATTTTTTTACATTCACTATCATTTCACCCAATGAAACTTATAAAACACTTTAACCCGCTCAACACTTGATAAAAAAAATTAACTATACGAATTATTCTGCATGCAATCAATTGAAATGAAACAAGAAACTTACCTTCTGTTGTGTGAATCACAATGGTGAAACTCCGCAGGAAACAAATCCCATGGTTGATAATCAAGCAATAAATGGAATCACATTAATTGAGTTATTTTTTACTTTTACAACTCGAATTAACGTAACTCCACTCACGCTATTTTTCGCAACTTTTCCGCCAGCTTGATACGATGTCAACTCCTAAATATCCCGATTTTCAGGGAGGATTTCTCGGCAAGCTTTCCTTGGGTACCTTCTCCATCCACAAAATGCAAGCTAACACATAGAAGTCGAACACTCAAATGGCGTGTAATCAGAAAGATAAGTGAATCATTACTGATAACTGATGACCACGTGACACTTAATCATCACACCCTGACCACAAGCGACCTTTGTCTTATCAGTTCGCGCATGTGCAGAGAGTCTAATAAGACGATTCAAGTTTTCAAACATTTTAATTGATCACATAAAAGTGACGTCATATTGTTCATTTTGTCAAGCTTACCTTAATTTTAAAATCACTTCTCTCTCAGATAGAATGCTCTGTTGATTACCCGATAATGTTAATTTGCATGCTAATTTAATTAGTAGTTTTCCAAAGTTAATTAATTCCATCATTAGAAAAATTTAATTATTCTCTTTGTTTTCAGTTATAGTTTTCATCAGAGTAGTGAGTTAGTTCTATTATTTTTCAGGACTCGATTTTTTTTCCAAGTCAATTGAAATTAATTTTTGTTATAGGAGCAAGCCCACTAACCCAGCGTATTTAATTCTTTAATTATTTCATTTCTTTAATCACTTCATTTCTTTAATCACTTCATTTCTTTAATCAACTAATTCTTTTAATTTATTTCCACCAACTGGAGTAGCTCGAATTTTACAGTGACTGATTTGGAACTTGATAATTTTTCAGCGAATTTAATTGGTTCTTAGAACTACAATTGTTTTTCTGCTCGAAATGAGATTTTGCCAGTGAAAATTATTCTTTTTTATGTTTTTTGATCATCCAACTCTACTATAATGAGTAACTAATTTTGAATAAGTCTGCTAATTTAATTGATGATTAAACTTGTAATTAGTCAATTGTAATATATTTCACCTTATCGAATTTGATTATTTGTACAGAATTTTCAAATTCAAAGTTTTCTAGTTTTCAAAATTTATTTATCTTTCCCCATGGTTCCAAATATTTTTACCAGTTTGAATATTTAATCATTCTCATACGAACAAAACATTAGAACTTACTCTTAATATTAATTTGGCTGAATCTGTTTCATAGTCATTTCATCATTTCCAGTGTAAGAATTTTTCTGTACTTTATGAGTGAATCTAATGAAATTGCACAATAAATGTAAAATCATACAGACTTTATTACAAAAACTTACATCAAGACCACAAAAAAACATTAACATTACTAGAGTTGCTTTCAAGGAGACATATAGAAAGATATGAAACAATGATTTCAAAACATAAAACAACTTTTTTTGTTCTTCTTCTTCTGCAATGCAACACTGTAAAACAGTCTCATAGTGTTCAACGATAAAAGTCACATATTAGAAGATTGAAATATTTCATTTGACCTAATACTTTATTTTTGGAAGGTAATGATTTACTACTTAGCTAATGGTGCATACTTTGCAGTCTGTACTTCTACACTCATAATGCGTTCAAGTACCCACCCAGAACCAAGCTGTATAAAATCTTCTAGAGCATTTTCGATTTGTATGAATGCATCATTCACATGGTCTGAAATAAATTCTTTAATCAACTCTACCTGCATCACACTTCCAAAATAAGTGATAGTCTGATCATCTTTATCATCATCATAATCTCCTGAATAACGAGTCATCTCCGTCTTCATTACTATACGCCATTTTATAGCACGTTTTTCATCTATTTCATCTTCCAATATTTGAATAATTTGTGATCTAAGCTCATTGAAGCACATTTTTAAATCTTGTGAATTTTGAGGACTTGGTGTTACAAATTCACATGCAAAAACTCCGAATGCAGTTTGTCGAGTAGGTTTCACTCTCTTCGGCACTTGTGTTTTTACAGATGATTGCTTCATATCACTATGCATAACACGAATATGGTGAAAAAGGGAAGCTTTTCTACCAAACTTTTCTTCGCAGTGGTCACATGTATATCTCATATGTGTCGGAACATGCTTCTTCAAGCTTTCCTCACGAGTAAACTTCTTATTGCATTGCGAACATTCAAAGAAAGCAATGGAATTATGACTCTTCAAATGTCGATTCAAGGCAAATTTTCTGTCAAACTTTTCTTCACAATGCCCACACATATATCTTCCATGCATCTGGGCATGTCTTTTCAAAGTATCCTCACACTTAAACTTCTTATTGCACTGCGTGCATTCAAAGAAAGTATTCGAATTATGACTCTTCAAATGACGATTCAAGACAATTTTTCTGTCAAACTTTTCTTCACAATGCTCACACATATATCTTCCATGCATCTGGGCATGTCTTTTCAAAGTATCCTCACACTTAAACTTCTTATTGCACTGCGTGCATTCAAAGAAAGTATTCGAATTATGACTCTTCAAATGACGATTCAAGACAATTTTTCTGTCAAACTTTTCTTCACAATGCTCACACATATATCTTCCATGCATCTGGACATGTCTTTTCAAACTATCCCCTCGTGTAAACTTCTTTGTACACTGCGTGCATGCAAAGAAAGCATCGAAATTATGGTTCTTCAAATGACGATTCAAGGTTGATTTCCACATGAACGACTTTCCACATTCTTTACATTTAAAAGTTGATCCATGCTCCCTAACATGCAGATTCATCAATTTCTTCGAACCAAAGGTCTGTCCACACTCTTCACAACTATTGCGAATCTCACTAGAATGTATCTTTAGATGATCCTTTAGTCTATATCTCCGCATGAATGATGCACTACACTGATCGCAACTAAACATCTTTACTCCAGAGTGCATTTTTTGATGCCTTACTAAACTTTTATTGTGAGTGAACATCATATTACATATGGAACATACCTGGAAGAGAAAAAAAATCTTTTAGAAACCATCACAAGTCATCAAACACTTTCAAATTCAAAGTGACACTCTCAGTTAAAAATCTTATTAAAAAGCACATACACACACGTATTCATTCTTAACAATTAAAAATTTCATTAAGTTAAAATTTCAACCAATCACATATCTACAAGTAAAACATATCATACATTAATATTTACCAATTTACATGAAATGATTATCCCACTCATGGGCATAAAATGAACACTCAAACTCTTTGAAATAGGAAAATCATGAAATATTTCCTTTCCTTTCCACTATACAACAAAGGAATCACAATATATAAAAAAAAATTCTCGAAAAATAAATACTTACATAGGGTGTCAAAATATCTTTGCAAACCTCTTCAACAACATTTAAATTGTCACTCAGATTTTCCATCATAAAGATTTCAAGAATTTTATAAACAAATTTTCAACTGTCTGAAAAAGTTTTTCAGTACAAGTTAACTTCTGCAGAGAAAACCACACGACACAATCGAAACGACAGCAAAACCACATACTGTGCATTCATGGTGATCACACTGAATTTATACTTTCGAAGAATATGCTGAACAAAAGATGAAATATCGACCAATAAAAATGCAAAATGAGTCAGGTGAAAGAACCAATGAACTTGAAGCACCATTTCAGAGATGTGTTGAGTTGTTTTTCCAAAAAAATTTAACTTTCAGCGAATGTCAACATGTTTAACTTCGACTCGCAAGTGACACCAATGCACTATAATCAAACTCGATCTTATATTGAAAATCTTATTACAAATTTGCATGGCATCGATAAGATGAAAGTTGATTTCATCTTATCGATGCCATGCAAATTTGTAATAAGATTTTCAATATAAGATCGAGTTTGATTATAGTGCATTGGTGTCACTTGCGAGTCGAAGTTAAACATGTTGACATTCGCTGAAAGTTAAATTTTTTTGGAAAAACAACTCAACACATCTCTGAAATGGTGCTTCAAGTTCATTGGTTCTTTCACCTGACTCATTTTGCATTTTTATTGGTCGATATTTCATCTTTTGTTCAGCATATTCTTCGAAAGTATAAATTCAGTGTGATCACCATGAATGCACAGTATGTGGTTTTGCTGTCGTTTCGATTGTGTCGTGTGGTTTTCTCTGCAGAAGTTAACTTGTACTGAAAAACTTTTTCAGACAGTTGAAAATTTGTTTATAAAATTCTTGAAATCTTTATGATGGAAAATCTGAGTGACAATTTAAATGTTGTTGAAGAGGTTTGCAAAGATATTTTGACACCCTATGTAAGTATTTATTTTTCGAGAATTTTTTTTTATATATTGTGATTCCTTTGTTGTATAGTGGAAAGGAAAGGAAATATTTCATGATTTTCCTATTTCAAAGAGTTTGAGTGTTCATTTTATGCCCATGAGTGGGATAATCATTTCATGTAAATTGGTAAATATTAATGTATGATATGTTTTACTTGTAGATATGTGATTGGTTGAAATTTTAACTTAATGAAATTTTTAATTGTTAAGAATGAATACGTGTGTGTATGTGCTTTTTAATAAGATTTTTAACTGAGAGTGTCACTTTGAATTTGAAAGTGTTTGATGACTTGTGATGGTTTCTAAAAGATTTTTTTTCTCTTCCAGGTATGTTCCATATGTAATATGATGTTCACTCACAATAAAAGTTTAGTAAGGCATCAAAAAATGCACTCTGGAGTAAAGATGTTTAGTTGCGATCAGTGTAGTGCATCATTCATGCGGAGATATAGACTAAAGGATCATCTAAAGATACATTCTAGTGAGATTCGCAATAGTTGTGAAGAGTGTGGACAGACCTTTGGTTCGAAGAAATTGATGAATCTGCATGTTAGGGAGCATGGATCAACTTTTAAATGTAAAGAATGTGGAAAGTCGTTCATGTGGAAATCAACCTTGAATCGTCATTTGAAGAACCATAATTTCGATGCTTTCTTTGCATGCACGCAGTGTACAAAGAAGTTTACACGAGGGGATAGTTTGAAAAGACATGTCCAGATGCATGGAAGATATATGTGTGAGCATTGTGAAGAAAAGTTTGACAGAAAAATTGTCTTGAATCGTCATTTGAAGAGTCATAATTCGAATACTTTCTTTGAATGCACGCAGTGCAATAAGAAGTTTAAGTGTGAGGATACTTTGAAAAGACATGCCCAGATGCATGGAAGATATATGTGTGAGCATTGTGAAGAAAAGTTTGACAGAAAAATTGTCTTGAATCGTCATTTGAAGAGTCATAATTCGAATACTTTCTTTGAATGCACGCAGTGCAATAAGAAGTTTAAGTGTGAGGATACTTTGAAAAGACATGCCCAGATGCATGGAAGATATATGTGTGGGCATTGTGAAGAAAAGTTTGACAGAAAATTTGCCTTGAATCGACATTTGAAGAGTCATAATTCCATTGCTTTCTTTGAATGTTCGCAATGCAATAAGAAGTTTACTCGTGAGGAAAGCTTGAAGAAGCATGTTCCGACACATATGAGATATACATGTGACCACTGCGAAGAAAAGTTTGGTAGAAAAGCTTCCCTTTTTCACCATATTCGTGTTATGCATAGTGATATGAAGCAATCATCTGTAAAAACACAAGTGCCGAAGAGAGTGAAACCTACTCGACAAACTGCATTCGGAGTTTTTGCATGTGAATTTGTAACACCAAGTCCTCAAAATTCACAAGATTTAAAAATGTGCTTCAATGAGCTTAGATCGCAAATTATTCAAATATTGGAAGATGAAATAGCTGAAAAACGTGCTATAAAATGGCGTATAGTAATGAAGACGGAGATGACTCGTTATTCAGGAGATTATGATGATGATAAAGATGATCAGATTATCACTTATTTTGGAAGTGTGATGCAGGTAGAGTTGATTAAAGAATTTATTTCAGATCATTTGAATGACGCATTCATACAAATTGAAAATGCTGTAGAAGATTTTATACAGCTTGGTTCTGGGTGGGTACTTGAACGCATTATGAGTGTAGAAGTACAGACTGCAAAGTATGCACCATTAGCTAAGTAGTAAATCATTACCTTCCAAAAATAAAGTATTAGGTCAAATGAAATATTTCAATCTTCTAATATGTGACTTTTATCGTTGAACACTATGAGACTGTTTTACAGTGTTGCATTGCAGAAGAAGAAGAAAAAAAAAAGTTGTTTTATGTTTTGAAATCATTGTTTCATATCTTTCTATATGTCTCCTTGAAAGCAACTCTAGTAATGTTAATGTTTTTTTGTGGTCTTGATGTAAGTTTTTGTAATAAAGTCTGTATGATTTTACATTTATTGTGCAATTTCATTAGATTCACTCATAAAGTACAGAAAAATTCTTACACTGGAAATGATGAAATGACTATGAAACAGATTCAGCCAAATTAATATTAAGAGTAAGTTCTAATGTTTTGTTCGTATGAGAATGATTAAATATTCAAACTGGTAAAAATATTTGGAACCATGGGGAAAGATAAATAAATTTTGAAAACTAGAAAACTTTGAATTTGAAAATTCTGTACAAATAATCAAATTCGATAAGGTGAAATATATTACAATTGACTAATTACAAGTTTAATCATCAATTAAATTAGCAGACTTATTCAAAATTAGTTACTCATTATAGTAGAGTTGGATGATCAAAAAACATAAAAAAGAATAATTTTCACTGGCAAAATCTCATTTCGAGCAGAAAAACAATTGTAGTTCTAAGAACCAATTAAATTCGCTGAAAAATTATCAAGTTCCAAATCAGTCACTGTAAAATTCGAGCTACTCCAGTTGGTGGAAATAAATTAAAAGAATTAGTTGATTAAAGAAATGAAGTGATTAAAGAAATGAAGTGATTAAAGAAATGAAATAATTAAAGAATTAAATACGCTGGGTTAGTGGGCTTGCTCCTATAACAAAAATTAATTTCAATTGACTTGGAAAAAAAATCGAGTCCTGAAAAACAATAGAACTAACTCACTACTCTGATGAAAACTATAACTTAAAACAAAGAGAATAATTAAATTTTTCTAATGATGGAATTAATTAACTTTGGAAAACTACTAATTAAATTAGCATGCAAATTAACATTATCGGGTAATCAACAGAGCATTCTATCTGAGAGAGAAGTGATTTTAAAATTAA
The DNA here is from genome assembly GCA_038373865.1 of Uloborus plumipes. Lineage (NCBI taxonomy): Eukaryota > Metazoa > Arthropoda > Arachnida > Araneae > Uloboridae > Uloborus > Uloborus plumipes. The sequence goes on from JAXGGA010004604.1 coordinate 14,801, forward strand.
GGTAAGCTTGACAAAATGAACAATATGACGTCACTTTTATGTGACCAATTAAAATGTTTGAAAACTTGAATCGTCTTATTAGACTCTCTGCACATGCGCGAACTGATAAGACAAAGGTCGCTTGTGGTCAGGGTGTGATGATTAAGTGTCACGTGGTCATCAGTTATCAGTAATGATTCACTTATCTTTCTGATTACACGCCATTTGAGTGTTCGACTTCTATGTGGTAGCTTGCATTTTGTGGATGGAGAAGGTACCCAAGGAAAGCTTGCCGAGAAATCCTCCCTGAAAATCGGGATATTTAGGAGTTGACATCGTATCAAGCTGGCGGAAAAGTTGCGAAAAATAGCGTGAGTGGAGTTACGTTAATTCGAGTTGTAAAAGTAAAAAATAACTCAATTAATGTGATTCCATTTATTGCTTGATTATCAACCATGGGATTTGTTTCCTGCGGAGTTTCACCATTGTGATTCACACAACAGAAGGTAAGTTTCTTGTTTCATTTCAATTGATTGCATGCAGAATAATTCGTATAGTTAATTTTTTTTATCAAGTGTTGTGTGAGTTAAAGTGTTTTATAAGTTTCATTGGGTGAAATGATAGTGAATGTAAAAAAATTTGTGTGTTCGAATGTATAAACCAATGTTAACTTGAGTGTATCGAAATGATTTTAAATTTTGACGTTGGAGAATAAATTTCGATCTTTAATTTCAACATGGGGGAATTTTTAACTTTTGATTTTGACGTTGCAAAAAAAAAAAACGTTTTTGATTTTTAATCTTGACATTGTAAAAATTTTAATTTTCAACTTCGACATTGTGAAAAATTTGATTTTGATTTTTAATGTATTAACGACCGAGTAATCTCTTATTGGCAGAGTATGATTATTTTTCACTTAATGGTTGAAATTTTTGATTCGTTGACTTGATGTTTGAAATTTTATTTAACAATTGAGTCTTAATGAATGGATGCATGTGTGTTTGAATGATAGTGAAGGGGTTTGTATGAATGTTTGAGGTTTCACATGAAAGTCGAGGGTTGAGTATAATCGGATAAAAGTAGTAAAAATCAATGTGTGGTCTATTGTGTGTGAGTAATTGTCAGTCTTGTATGTAATGATTATTTGTATCAATGTGTTCATTAATGTCGGAAATAAGAAGTCGTGTTGGTCGAGTTTGTTTTGGGGTCGAGGTAATTAAGTCATAGTAGATTAGATGAAAAATTTTGAAGTAGCGAAAAAGTTTAAAAATTAAGTTGAAAAAGCAGGGACATAGTTAAAAAACTGTAAAATTCGTGAAAAAACATGCAATGTCCTGAACTTTATAGAAATAATCAAATTCGGAAGTGTAGGCTTTTTTAAATTTGACTAATTACTAATTAAAATGGGATGGCAATTAAAAAGTCATTCATTATAGCGATCAACAGCATAAAAAATTAATTTTCATTGAAAAAATTCTATTTCGGTTTGAAAAAATGATCCAAGTTGGAAAAAAAAATTAAATTCGCGAAGCGTTCGACAAAGTTCTAAAAATGATATTGTAAAAGTATGGGGAAACTTAAAAACAGTAAAATTCGTGAAAAAACATGCAAAGTCGGGAATTCCTAAATAAAATTCTCATTCGATTGTGTGAAATTAATTAAATTCGACTAATTACTAATTAAATAAATTAGCAGGTTAATAAAAAATAGTTAATCAGTACATTGGGTCGGATTATCATAAACATTAAAAAAATTAATTTTCATTGACAAAGTCCGATTTCGGCTTGAAAAATAAATTAAGTTCGAAGAAATAATTAAATTTGAAAAAAATAAATTTCCATCAACAGATGGCAGCATCATTGTTCTTTAAAATCAAAAATTATATTGAAATAGATTACAAAAACTAAGTTGGAAAAATTAGACAAAGTTCGAATTACAAAAATAAATTAGCGTGCAAATTAACATCATCGGGTAATCAATAGACTGCGATACAATCTTAAATTATATTGTGATCACAATTAGCGCTGAAGATTATAAGAACACCGTAGCCTAGTTGGTTTGCGTGTTTGTCTGATAAGTAGGAGGAAAACTTTTGGTTCGAGTTCGAACCCCGCTTCGGGAAATTGACAAAGTCCGAAATTAAAAAAGAATTAAATTCGTTCCCTCAAAAGATGGCATCACGAGCATCCAAAATAAAATTAAGTTCCTGAAAATTAAGAAAAAAAAATTCCGTTGATAGATGGCGCCACGAGCACCTAAAATAAAATTAAGTTCCTGAAATTCGCGGGTAATTTTCAGAAATTTGCGGGAAAAACCCTTGTAACCTTTCACGAAAATAATTCAAAGTCCTAAAGTTCGCGGGAAAATATTCAAAATTCGCGCGAAAACCCTCGCGGCGGCCCTGGGGAGGCGGCAGGAGGTGGCTGTGGGAGGCACCCAGCACCCAGGACCAGAGAGCCAGGCGCAACGGGGGCGTGGCAGGCGCAGCCGGCTGCGCGGCTGCGCCGTTGCAGGTGAACTGTCATTTTATATCTACTGTCCAGTCAGAAAAAAAATGCCATTGTTTACAGAAGTAGCCATTGTGCGTATAGATATGCACTTTAATGTTGAAAAATTCATGAACGAGTATCACTAAAACACCATACCCGGCCGAAACTCGGGCAGGGCCGGGTATCCAGCTAGTACTTGTATAATAAGCGATGCAATCTCTTTCAATACTTACCTTCTAAGCTTCAATCATTTGCGAGTATGACACACATGGATAATTTTGACCTAAACCAGAACTAAAAAGACTCTGACTTATTGCTGTTGGATCAAATATTTTAAGCACATTTCTTCAGCGTGGATACTAAATAGCAGGGGTGCCCACAGAGGGGGATTATGGCGCAAGTTGCGCCATCAAAATTTTAAGGGAGGGGGGATATTTTAAAACTAATTTATTAATTTATTTTTTGATTTAAATTATTTACTGATTTTTTTAATAAAAATTATTCATTAATTAGTTTTTAATTTAAATTTTTTCTTTTGTTACTTTATTATTATTTGTTACTTACTCATTTATTTTTTCTCTGTGTGTGTGCTTAGGATGTGTAGAAGAGCAAAAATGTGATTCTATTCTGCGCATAATTAGTACTTAATTATAATGAATAAAAAAAATAATAGAAATAATTAAAAAATAAATAAATATATTTTTCTTAAACAAATAAAAAATACTTGAAAAAAATAAATAAAATAAAAAAGAGGGGTAAAAATAAAAAATAAAAAGCAACATACGGTTGTGAAAAATTTGGAGGGGGGGGAATTTGCGCCATTGAGCTTGGGGGGGGGAGTGGCACCCCTGCTAAATAGTACTGAGATAATGAAATTTTTGCAGTCACGTATAGTAATTACCTTTTAATTCTTTTGGTTGCAATTTTATCTCAGCCTGTTGGTTTTAATAGGAACAAAAAGTAATTTCACTGCACTAAAAAATGAATCTCGTTTGTATAGTATAATACAACTAATTTTATAGTAATAAACTGTAGAAATTGGTAATTTTACAGTAATAAACTGTAAAATTGCTAATTTTACAGTACTAAAGTGTAAAATTGCTAACTTAACAGTAAGAAACTATAAAATTGCTAATTGTACAGTTTATTACTGTGCATAATACAGGTATGAATTGGAACCTCGGCTGCCAGTATTATACTGTAAAAACAACAGTTCATTTTTTGCAGTGTGTAAATTGATTATATAAAAGGAAATTCGGCCTGGCCCTTATAAACTAAAAATGCTCGTCCGACTATATAATCACATAATACTATGAATATCTTTCAACTCTTGGAACTTCGAAGAGACTGATGAGTTGGAGTTTGATCTGTTGAGATTCATTCTGTCATTAATTCCTTTTAGGTATACTATAATTTTTCGAAATGTTAAATTTAAATAATTGCTTTTTTTAAATACAAAATATCAAACATTACAATCGTAAAAGGAAAAACATTGCACATTTTTCCTTTCTCTTCCTCTTCCATCATCATTCTGAGAAAGTTATGCTTTTTTTTCGTTATGGTATTGATAATTGTAATGTAATATGTTTTCGTATACATTTCACTACTAAAAATATTTCATTCCTCCATAAATGGTAAGGAACATTTTCATGATTGGGGAAAAATTCAAGTAAAATAGTTTTTTTTTTGAAACCACTCAGGTATCCGAGCCCGAGTAGACACATCTCCCCGATTTAAGGCGGAATGTGTACGGCTTCCATTTTTACAAGCACCATTAAGGTGGAAGTCCAATTTATCTCAACACACATGCCATAAGACCTGTTTATAGGGCAAGCAGCCATTCACAACACAGTCATTCACACAGAGGAAGGACAAGGACAGGAGAGAGTGAAAGTACATTCATGCCTGAGTCGGGATTCAAACCCGGGGCTACCGCATCACGGTCAGACTCCTCTGACCGCTATAGGAGGGGCCGGCTCTAGTTATATCTTGGGAAAAGGGAAGATCGACCAGGGAATGAACACTTGAGCGCATATTTATTTCCAAAAAAATCATAGCAGGGCGAAAAATTTTAGTATTTGCCATATGACAGTGAAAACTTTTTAGCAGAAAAAACCGTTAAACGGTTTTTTCCTGATGAAATAATGTAATAAACTTTACCTGCAGGTGCCATTTGGTCTTGTTTGTTTCGTTAATCTGCAATTTTTACTATTTAAACTGTCTTTGTCTTACTGTGTTACTTTTCTATGACGATTTTCCATCCTAAAGCTCACACTTTTTTGCATTGAAAAAGAGGCTCCTTGTAACCCCAAAAAATGTGTCTGCAGCAATCTGCAATTTTTGTATGATAAAATGTTGAAAACCTCAATTTAAAAATTTCTAAATTGTTTTCTTTCGATAGATGTGCAGAAGCAACTTACTACTGTCAATTTATACAAGGAAAATACTTTAAAATCATTTATTTATTCTTTTCAAAAATTAAGTGCTCTTTCACTAGTGCATTCTCTGTTCGGCCTACCCTGTATCAGGGCTGTGGAGTTAGAATTGGAGTAGTGGAGGAGAAGTCAGATTAATTTCGGAGTGAAGAAGTCGGGTCGGGCGTCGAGAGCTTTAAAATTCCAAGAGTCGGAGCAAACCAATTTCTCGCCGAGCCTGCTATTGTGCACAGTATGCGTGGTCGGAATCGAAGGCATTAAAATTCCAAGAGTCGGAGTCGACCAATTTCTCTCCGAGTACACGATTGGGCGAAGTCTGCGAAGTCAGACTCGGAGTCGAGGTCTTTAAAATTTCAAGTCGGAGTCAAACAATTATTCTCCGAGTCCTCAATTATGAGAAGTCTGTGGAGTCAGACTCGGAGTCGGAGGCTTTAAAATTTTTGAAGTCGGAGTCGATCTTTTCCCTTTGACTCCGAAGCCCTGATACGTAAATGCGTGACGTCAATTCGAGTTAAGTCTCCGCAAAACAGACTTAAGCCGTTACTCTTCTCAGCCAGGATCACTTCCCACTGTAACTGTATCCTATCCCTAGTTTACACTTTGAGGCGCCAATCGCGCCAACCTGCGAGTCAGAGGTTAGCTAAACAAGCTGAGGGAGGTTGACAGTGTCGGGTCAAGTTATCGCCTGTCATCCACGTGCCCTGGCTCTTTGCCGTTCACACTTTTTAATGAGCTGAGCACCCATAACCTTTCACCCGCATAGCCCCGACTCACTTCTTTTTTTTTTCCAATGGGGTTGTTATCGTCGCAGGCACTTCTGATATCAAGGTTTACAATATCTGGATTTACGATAACGCGCGAGATCATCCGGACCGTGTTGACAGCCGATTTGCTTGGATACAAACTGGGCCCTTTGAGGGGAAGGACATAAATTGAGACGGGCATTGCATTCTTCTTCTGCATTTAAAGTGGAAGAACGTAATTTAAATGGAGAGAACAAACAAGAAAGGAATTAATTAAATTTGAAACTTTCTTAATTTATGAACTTAAGAATTGATTAGAACAAGCACATTTAACTCCAACTTATTTTCTTTCAATCATTTATGGTATCTTTGGACCATGTGAGTTAAATTTGAACCAGCTAACAATTTTTAGTATATTAGGCTTCAAAAGATACAATAACCCGTCCTTTGGAATTTTTCCAGGGCTGGGAGGGGGTAGGGGCAAAGTGTATGTACCGAATGCAATTCTTATTGAAAAACAGCAAACCACATCTACCTACATCTGTAAAAAAATAATTTTTTTGTCAAAGACAGGGGGTGGCATTTGACCCCCTCCTAAAGAAGACGCCTGATTAAAGACTTACAGCAGTACTCCAATGGCAAGCTTATTGTGGCAGTTTTCTCTTTTTATTTTCCAAAATAGTTAGTTTGACCATACTGCCGTGCTATCCTTTCACTAGGTGCATTATGTGAATCGAATATTTCTATAATACCGTTTTCCATCATCATTTTGAGGCATGTTTATCGAATATCTTTAAAACTCTTCTTTCCTCACTGGTTCAAAGCAAACAAAGAAGTGGTGGTAATTAAAATGCCACTATCTTTATTTGAAGGCATTTTTATATTGCGCTTTTGATTTTTCTACACAATACATTTAATTACTGTTATTGCAATTTCAAATTTTAGATGAAAATAAAAACATTACCTTTCTTAAAGTTTAAAAGTGCTGTTCTGTGTATTTGCTAAATAGTATTGGTGTAGGAAAATGGTTCCTAAAATAAATAAATATATACTTTTTTTAAGTTAAGATAGTATAACTTATAACAAAGGCGTATCAAGGGCCCATGGTTCTGATATACATTGTCAATCCTAATATAGCAATTTACATACACGTGGGACCTGTTTGAATTCCCCCTCTTTAAAAATATGTGAGAACGTAAACGTTTTTCAAGCAATTCCAATTAGGGGTAAAAATAGGGGAATTTGATCGAAGCCTGTGATTTCCTCTATCACTTTATGAGGGTAAAAACAGCATGTATTTTATACCACTTGAATAAAAATAAATGCATGGATATTTCTGGCATTGTATCACTTCTTCTGTTATTTTTCGTATTACCATTATCTTTGAGCTGTTTATCTTAGATTCAAACCTTATTGACCTTATTTTTTTAAATACTGCAAGAATTTAAAAACAAACATGTAATTTATTTATATCAGACAAATTTTTCGTTTTGAAATTAATTTTCTTAAATACTTCGCATAATTAACTTTTTCTTTTAAATCACACAGAGAAAATTGCCTCAGAAAACGCATTATAAGTGAAGAAAAAAACGGGAGGCCACGTTAATTACTTTTTTTTCCAAATAAATAATCTTTTTTTTTTTTTTTTAAATCTTTATCAACCTCAAAGACCGGATGTCGGGGAGGGGGTTTACGAGGAACAGAATTTTAATTAAACACGTTTTCCGTCAGAGTTGCCACATATAAACACTATTCATTTTTTATCCAAACAACTACTCTGATTAATCTTTCAACAAGAGTGTTTTTTTTATCGCCTTATTAAAAAGAGTCTGGCACAGTATTTTTTTTCTTCCGTTTTCTTCGCTTAAAAACGATATCAGGGGAGATAAAAACTGAAAAATGTTGTTCCTTATCGAAATTATATGTAAACACTTTGGTGTGTGTTGGTGAGCATGATGCAATCATGCGGAGACTTCATTTTTGTATATTTTGGCGAGCGGGCGTCGTGGTTTATATCACTTATTGCGTTAAACGAGGAAAGATATGGTGCCAGCTTTCGTTATGAAACGGTCCTAACGAGTTTCAAAAATAAATCGGTTTGTTAGGAAGAGCCGTTGAAAGCTTTGTGATAAAATGTTACTGATATGAAAAATTTATTTCCGTTGATTTAAGTACTATGATTTTCATGCGAATAAATAATTCTTGTGTTATGTAACCACTAGTACGATTATTGCATAGATTTCTTCTTCCACGCTCTTCCTATTCCTAGGACCAAGATTCCAAACATGTCAACATCTGTATCTGACAATAAGTTCTTGCAAACAACTGAAATAAATGTTAACGAATAAATATGTCCTGCATAGTTTCACTTCTGTTACTTTTCATATTTCTTAAAAGCTTGAGACAAAAAAAAAAAAAAAAGAAATTGAGGGCGGTCAGTGGACAGTAAATACAAGAAAAGTTAGTGGGGCTACTTTGAACCGTTCCAAAATTATAATCCCACTTCACTTAATTCTGCATATTTTCATATTTCACTATGCACTTACATGTATCATAACTAAATTACTATAGGGGAGAGGGGGGACACATGTAAACAGGGGCACATGTGAACAAACGAAATTTTACCCAATTAACATGAAGAGAAAAATCTGAAAAAAATTTATGTAGATGGTAGCAGAATTACTATATCCTGCTTGAAATTTCAAAGATGTAAGCCATTTTGTTTTTTAGTTATCAAAGATCTTATGTTTTGCAAGGTGCTAATATACTTTTATGTTTCAGTCAAAAAATGTCATTCATTAATGGGTTAATTTGTTTCCTTGTAGGCTCACATGATAATAATCAAAATTGAGCTGTAAATAAATTCTCGAGTTATCAATATCCTTTCTGTAGTTAACCGCGAACCCATGAAAGTTTTTTCTGTATAAGAGGTGTGCGTACTGCCGGTTAAAATTCACTAAGAACCACTGTAATTTTTCAAATAAAATTGCATTATTTTTAAATGCATTTTGTTACGGCATTAGATTACAAGCAAAGCAACTTTAAAATATTTCTCCCATGTTTAAAACTCCCAGTCAAAATCAAAGTGTCTTGTGCAATGGTGGTAACAATAGGAACATTTTAATAATCCTCAAGGCCCTTTCTTAGGGGCGGTTACTTACTGCTTTATACGGCTTACATTTATTTGATGTTATTATTGTCATTCATAAGCAACTGATTTGGTTTAGAAGCGTTAATTTTAAGATAAGTACATTCAGTTATTTCTGTACTCAGTTAAAATAAACTAAATTACGTTGCTAATTTCAAAATTATTAATCATTTTAAAATTTAACTCTTTACTTTTAAACCTTTCAATTACCATTGTTTAAGCACATGTTTAATTAGGTCAAGCTCATTTTATAAATTGTCGAAAACAAATAAATAATTAGCAAATAATTATATTTTTAACATGTTATCGAGACATCAAAATCTTGATATTGTCAAAACAAGATGGTGTCTAAAAATATACTGTTTTTTTATTTAATTTATTTTTCAAATTTTCATTTATTTATTTATTTATTGATTTTGAGCACCACTAACTAATATTCTACTCAGAGCCTGTGGTCTTTAAAAGGATAAATTGTTTCACGATTCAACACATTTATTTCCTATTTTAATCCCTTCACAGTTAATGAAGTGTCAATGCTTGGCTATGGCTACACTGTAAAAAAAAATCCGTCAAATTTACGGAAAAAAACTGGCAGCCTGGCTGCCAGTTTTTTTCCGTTTATTTAACAGAAATCTTCCGTAATTTTTTAACAGACTCTCCGTTTTTTAACGGAATATCTCTGTAATTGCAACAGTTTTTAACCGTTTTTATAACAGGTTGATTTCATCACTTTACGGAGAAAATCTGTTGAAAAAACGGTTAAAAACTGTTGCAATTACAGAGATATTCCGTTAAAAAATGGAGAGTCTGTTAAAAAATTACGGAAGATTTCTGTGAAATAAACGGAAAAAAACTGGCAGCCTAGGCTGCCAGTTTTTTTCCGTAAATTTGACGGATTTTTTTTTTTCCCCGTAAGTTTGATGGATTTTTTTTTTTGCAGTGTACGAACCAGAAACAGGTGGATGCAAAAAAAAAAAAAAGCAAATTTAATACACAACGAAGATTTTTCCCAATTTCTCAGTTTTTAAGATAGGTTTAAAGGGGTTGTTGACATTATGCTGCCTGCCAGTCTTACATGCCCCCGAAATTACACAATAACCGAGTGACGCAAAACAAGCCATTCTCACAAACTTTTATAGTTTGGGTGTACGTAGCGCGTTAGCGTTGCGTCTGCTACCTTATTTTCCTGTGCGATTCTTGCTTCTTATGGCCCCTCTAACACCCCTAAAAGTTTGTACAATTTAATTTTTATGTCTGAAACATGTTGTACAGAAGAAACTTGCTAAAAAAATAACTATTTTTAAACTGTCTTTTAGATTAATAAAATCAAAAATTTAAGTGAGAAAATATGCCTAGGCAGTATAGTTGAACTTTCACGTTAATTGAAACACGCTTAGGCAAAAGTTGAAAATATGTATCTCTTGGATCTATGGATGTTACAAAAAATACTATAATTAAACAAAAAAATATTTTATTGCCATAAGTACACAAGAGTAATTACAAAGAGTAGTGTAAATACAGAAATGGAAAAAATCTATTACATATGAATATGGGAGGTACCCCGAAATGGAGGAATACCCGATCTAGGTGTAAAATGTGGCTCTGAATTCAAGCAAGTTTTACACAAGGTACATAGAAGGAGAGGTAGGTCAGAGACTCCTGGCAACCCTCCCCCTTAACGAGTTCTCGGAACTGCGACCTAGGCTGGTCCCCTTCTCCTGCTTCCTAATGTTCTCCTGAAAGTTAAGAAAGATGGATTAATTATGTTTTAAAATGTAACCTTAATGTAAAAAAAAAAAAAAAACAATTGATAAAAAATAAAGCTTCATTAACATTTGATATCTTAATCGTTTAATTTCAACACAATTTATAAACTCAAGTCCCATTATCTTTTCGATATTTACCATATTGCTCTGGATAATAACAAAATGCTGTGTGCATGGGTGCTACTCTAAAAATTAACAAAGACTGAAAAGCACTTGGCATCATTTTGCTACACAAACATGTTAGCGAGTAATATGTTTGTAGTTTAATGCACAAATATGTTGCATTTTTATGTTGTAATTAACTATATAATAAAACCAAATCGCAAAATTAAGTAAAATCTAAACTTTCAGAATAGTTTTTTCGAAAAGATTTTTTGGAAGAAAACGCGATAACGAAAAAAATTACTGTATTAGTTACTGAAGAAAAAAAAGCTTCGAATTCACGCTAAAAGATTCTTGACAATAAAAAGTTTCTGGTAAGAGATTCTTCGCTAAAAAATAACACTGGAAAAAACAGCTTTAAAATAATTTTCTGGATTAATGTAGCTATGATTGAAATAATTGAATTACTAGTTTTCAAGGTGCAACTAGAGAGAAAGTTATTAAGCAGTTGCTTGTTTTTGTTTGTTTTTTTTTTTTTTTTTTGAAAAATCTAAATGAGATATTTTTTAAAGCTTCATTTCATTTTTTCCCAAAACAAATTTCCAAATGATACGACATTTTACAGAATACGGAATTCCGTCCGTCAGATGGAAGTGTGGCAGCCATGGCTGTGTGCCTTGATATCAGGAACAATTTTTTTTAACTTGACAATTCACATTTCAACTCAAAACATTAACTCAAAACATTGATACGTCAAATTTCTTTTCAAAACAAAATATCCGCAATTTCGTAAAATTATCTAAGATTTAGGGCATTTCTAGCTTTAACTTAAATAAGGGATCCATCAAACAAAATCAGGTCAAATCACTTTCGGTTTTCAAGATATTGAGGTTTTATTGTACATTACTATTACATTTCATTACATAATGCACAAGCAGGATTAACACATTCTAGGGAAAATGTTATACATAAGATGTTAAACATAAGATGCTAATTAACCTTATTAGTGGGAATTCATTAAAATAGCAAAGGGGTCATTCCACGTCAAGTGATCCAAAATCTGAGAAAAATTTTACCTTACATTTTTGTATTTCTTTCACATTTGGCTCATTAATTGTACCCCTTGAGGTAATCAAAAGTCTCAATTTTTGGATTTTTATCTCTATTATTTTTTCATTTATGAGACTTTGAACTTTGGAAAAACCCTCGTTTTTCCATGGATAAGGGAACATGAAAGGGACCATAACTCGGCACCAAATATAGATAGAACAATTTGGTAAATGGCATTTTAAAGTACGTTAGTTGCCGCTTAATCTGATATGCAACATGACTAATTTGATAAAAAATTTCTTTTTCAAAAAATGAAATTTAAATTTCAAATTTAAATTTCTCAAAAAACATATAATGAATTTTTTTCAAAAAATTCTCAAAAATTCTTGTGTATTTTATCTATGTTTGTACAAATTTTTAGATTGGGATCTCAATGGGATCATATTTTTTTGAATTTTTGAATAAAACTGTATAGGAAAAAAAGGATATTTTTTAGATTCTATTTATTTAAATATTAAGTTCTCTTGCTTGTGATGGTCTAAAAAGTAGTAAACAAACATGAATATGTTTAAAGTGAGCTGGCATGAGCTTATAGATTTGTCAGGTTCACCCCCTCCCCCCTTCCTTCCCCGCACAACCACTCTTTTTTTATTCAAAGCTGTTCAAAATGTTTAAAAAAAAACAAAAACTCTTTGATACAAAATGAATAGTAAACTTATTTAAATTGGGTAAATGGGTTTCCTTATAACTAGACGAAGTATCCCCCTCCCCACCCAAATATACTATTCACACTATACTAATATGACGTCCAACCTGGGGATTGAGTTGAGGATTATTTTCACCCTAGGTATATATATTGTTTTTCAGACGAAGTGTTTCTTTTTCGATCCGAACTTTAAAGTGTACTTCCATTCAGTATCTGAAATTTAACTTTATGATTCATTTCATCTTCTACCCCAGCACCAATCTTCAATTTTGAAGGGAGAAAATAAATAGGTCGCCCCAAGATCATAGCATACAGCAAAATAGCACTGTTTCTCCTTGTTCTCATCGTTTTTTCTGTTCTTTACGCAAAAAACTGAAAATAAATCAAAATATCAGATCATATGTCTATGTCCCCATAACTATCTTTCCACATTATCTAGTGTGCAGCTGTTATTTAATTTTTTTAATTGTTTGTGTTATTTTTCATTTTGCTGTAAAGGAAAGTAATGCAGCAAGACATATCTATATACATATATTAATCAAACACTGCTTTTTTGATCATAACCCTCTCATGTTGTTTAACTTCTTTACAGATTACTCCCACCCCCCTTACCCTACCTTCCCGCTCCAAACTTTTATTTTTTTTATCATCCCGCCTAACCCCATTTCAAAGCCTTAGTCTCTACTGATGTCTGGTAGTGTTTCAGTTTGTTCTGTTTGTTACTTTCCTATTAGCTCATGAGCTTTGTCCAATAAGAAAAAGGAAAGGCAGTGATGAGGACTGACATATAACGTGACACTTTGATTTCTTTTCAGTTTTGTGTGAAAATAATGGGAAAACATTATGAGAAAAAGGAGAAACAGTGCTATTTTTCTGTTTGCTATGATCTTGGGGCGACCCATTTATTTCCTCTCTTCAAAATTGAAGATTGGTGCTGGGGGAGGGGATGAAATGAATCATAAGTTTAAATTCAGATATTGAATGGAAGTACACTTTGTGAAGGACGGATTGAAAAATATACACTTCGTCTGAAAAACAATATATACCTAGGGGGAAAATAATCCTCAAATCAATCCCCAGGTGAGACGTCATATTAGTATAGCATTAATGATATATTTGGGTGGGGGAAGGGTTGTACTTTGCCTTGTTATAAGGAAGCCCATTTACCAACTTTAAATAAGTTTACTGTTCATTTTGTATCAAAGAAGCTTTTTTTTAGCATTTTAAACAGTTTGGGGGGAAAATGGTTGGATCAAGAAGGAAGGGAGGGGGAGTTGACCAATCTACAAGTTAATGCTAGCTCACTTACCTAGAGTAAAAATAATAGTCAATTCAATCCCCAGGTTAGACGTCATAATAGTACAGCGTTAATGGTATATTTGGGTGGAGGAGGGTGATACTTCGTCTAGTTATAAGGAAACCCATTTACCAACTTTAAATAAGTTTACTATTCATCTTGTATCAAAGAGTTTTTTTTTTTTTTTCAACATTTTGAACAGTTTTGAATTAAAAAAGAGTGGTTGTGCGGGGATGAAGGGAGGAGGGGGTGAACCTGACAAATCTATAAGCTCATGCCAGCTCACTTTAAACATATTCATGTTTGTTTACTACTTTTTAGACCATCACAAGCAAGATAACTTAATATTTAAATAAATAGAATCTAAAAATTATCATTTTTTTCCTATACAGTTTTATTCAAAAATTCAAAAAAATATGATCCCATTGAGATCCCAATCTAAACATTTGTACACACATAGATAAAATACACAAGAATTTTTGAGAATTTTTTGAAAAAAATTCATTATATCTGTACCTCAGAACCAGACTAACGTAAGTCCATTTTCGTCATTTTTCGGTACAGGGGAAAAACGATTGTCGAATACATCGTTTTTCCCCTCTACTGAAAAATGACGAAAATGGACTTACGTTAGTCTGGTTCTGAGGTACAGATATGTTTTTTGAGAAATTTAAATTTGAAATTTAAATTTCATTTTTTGAAAAAGAAAATTTTTATCAAATTAGTCATGTTGCATATCAGATTAAGCGGCAACTAACGTACTTTAAAATGCCATTTACCAAATTGTTCTATCTATATTTGGTGCCGAGTTATGGTCCCTTTTATGTTCCCTTATCCATGGAAAAACGTGGGTTTTTCCAAAGTTCAAAGTCTCATAAATCAAAAAATAATAGAGATAAAAATCCAAAAATTGATACTTTTGATTACCTCAAGGGGTACAATTGATGAGCCAAATTTGAAAGAAATACAAAAATGTAAGGTAAAAAACGTTGGATCACTTGACATGGAATGACCCAAAGGCAGATATAAAAGAAATTAACAGGGCTCGAAAAATCTTTAAAATTTTACATGCCCTGCCGGGCATGTTTGTCTAAAAAGTACATGCCCAAATAACATTTTTACCTGCCCAGTTTTATTTTTGCTGTTTATAAATAAAAACATTTGAATTTGTCGTACAGTGTTAAGACGTTGACTGCCAAGCTACAAAACATACGTAGCATATGAGCTGGGCTAAATACAATGTACCTGTCAATTAGCTTTACTTTCATCTCCTCGGAAGTCAAATTTCCATATTAATGTCATTGTAAAAGACAAATTGTAATCTGGAGGAAAACAGCAAATCACATATAAGCTAACTCAAATTCTATTCTGTCAGCTAAAAGGATATACTACAAATTATCATCTCCTACTTGGGCAGTCAACATGTTAAACAGACAAAATATTAAATTTGCAGTTTTGTATCTGAATTAAGAATTATTTCAATCTTAATATATATGGTAATTTTTTTCAAAAATACGAAATAACAAAGTTTAGGAAAGAAATATTTGATCGTAAAATTACATGGCCAGCTGGGCATGTAAGGGTTGAAGATTCATGCCCGATCAGAAATTTTACATGCCCTGGGCATGTCGGGCAATATAATTTTCGAGCCCTGGAAATTAACTTACCATAGCATATTAGACAAGGCGTACTCGGGATGTTCAACAGTTCAACTTCAGTATTAGTCTTAGTAACCTACAATAAGCAATTTTTTAGGAATCGGTTTAAACATTATGTTATAAAGAAAGTTGACATTTTCAACAATAAAGATAAACAAGCTGAACATTTGGAAAATTAAAATAGTCAGTATCTGCAAGAACATTAAAAGTTACCACTTATTTTGGTTTGAATGCCAGATGATGTAAAATCATAAGTTTTAAATTTTTATCCCAAAATTGTTAGACTTTAACATTTAATTAACCTATTTTTATGATCTTCAAAACTGCTAATAAAAAGTAAGAGACCATTGAGACTTTTAACCCTAGTTAAGTACTATGAATACAATATTTTTTAGAGAATGTGGGTCATTCCAGCGAAAATGGTACAAATCATGCCTAAGACTTTAGACATTTTTATAATCAATTTTATTAACTACCACCTATTAAGTATATTTTTATTGGTTCTCCATTTAATTTCATGCCATCAAGTATCAATTGATTAGGTATAATCCTTTTAGAAAGGACACAAAAAAAAATGTCTTTGTCAGGAGGAGAAAATGACGTGTCACAGCTTCAAATTGCTAGAATTTTAACTGTGATTTAAAATTAAACTGAAACGTAACAACACAATAAATTAAACTACACTGCACAAAAGATGCTTCTAACACCATTTCTGCAGATTATTACGCAAATGAAAAAAAATTTCCCCAAAAAACACTATTATTTATCCATGTCCCTAGATTTTCTATGTTTCGAATTGTCCACTCTGTCACAAGCCTTTTAGAAATAAAATAAACAATTGCATTCAATCTGATATATTTTTTTAAAAATATAGGTAGTATAACTGCCGTGATTAGCTTGCTACATTGAATTATGTAGTCAACAACTAGGGTGAGCCTAGTTCTTTTCTTATGGTAGTTAATTTGAACTGTTGGATGTCCACTCTGTTACAGTCGATTTCATGATGAAAAAAATAGATTTTTTCTTGAAATTGCAGACAGACTTACAGTTTAAGGCTGTTTATTCCACTTTATGCTTGTTCTGTGATTCTAACTTTTCTTTCTGATTATAAAGATATTTTTAAAGGCTTATTTGTCCACTCTGTTACACAAAGTGATCAAAATATTTAAAATCCTTTCATAAATGAGTCATGTACTAGTTATTTACACTTTATTATACACAAATAAACGGAAACTTCATGAAAAAAATATGATTAGTTGGTGGAAATTATTTAAATTGATAATCTTAAGTAAAGAGTTTCAGACATGACTTGTACCATTTTCGCTGGAATAACCCAACAAGAATTTTTTTATCTTTACCAGATCATATCTTCACATGAAATAAAAAAAACTTTAGAAAAGCATTTATGTATTGTCTGACAATTGTTTTAATTTTATGTTGATTCTCTAATTGAACCAATTATTTCAAAAAACCAGACAACAGACATTTTTACTTCCTTTTATGTATAAGGAAGTATTTTCAAAACAGAGTTATTAGTGCGACATGCTTCTTTAGGGGTAAATGCACATTTTAGCACAGATAGATATCAAAAACCTAGTCTTTATATTTATATATATTTTAATAATTTAGCTTGTTTTTAACTTTCTTTTTAAATGTGCTTTTTAATAACTACAGTAGAAGCAATACTCTTTGAAATGCAGTTCACTTTTAAATACAAAAATTTCTGAGATTTGAAGATGTATATATAACATTAATTACTTTCTTCCTCTCATGAAACACTTTGGCTTATTAAAATGTCAAAAACAATAATTCAAATTACTGTATTTCCCTACCTGTGGGTATCTTGAGTTCATAACATTATTCATCCGAGCGTAATTCCAATTTGCGAAGTCATTGGCATAATTTTTCATTCCATAATTATTAGATTAATTACAAAGATTAAGAAAGAATAAAGAAATAAAATAAGAATATATCATTGAGGCAAATATTTGGCATTATTGTGCTTTAAATCTATTTAAATCTGTATTTATGATATTAAAGCAAAACAAAGCAGTCAAAACATTGGTGGAATAAATTCTTTCTTGGCTACAAAATAAAATGCTAGAAACCATGAAACTCCTCATTCATGTAATTCACAAACCCAGATAATATAGACGAACTCGCGAACGCCGTTCGCAGAAAACTTTCGAAGTTTGCAGAAAATTTTTGCATTTTGTTAAAAAAGTTATAAATTTAGGAAGTTTTCTATCTGAAATATGTCTTGATTTTGTTCATTGTGGGGCAGTAGCTTGTTACATACGAAACTGACACATTCATTAATCATGACGGATTGACAACCAACCTCATGGTAGAACCTGCACTTCATACAACTTGATATTTTTGTTGTTGGTAGCACTTTAGGATTCAGAAGCCCACTTTTCTTTGCAGAAAATTTTAAAGAAATTATTTAAGTTTGCAGACAGTTTTACATTTTATCTAAGTCTGGTAATTCAGAGTAGCGTAAACAGAGGTTTACAGTATTTAACAGTTTATAAGCTTTTCCATTAAAAAAAGCACCAGTTTCATTTTCCTTTGCAGCAACCCAAATTGCGGGTAATCGTATTGATAAAAGTATATATATTTAAATTTGTGTTTTAAAAGTTGGTTTTAAGTTTCCATTTCATTAATGCAAATAATTGCATTATGTCAATTTTTGTAACTTTAAAAATTCTATTTCGTATAGCTTGCATTTATCACAAATGCATAGTAAATTTGAAAAATACAGTAACCCCTCGTTATATCGGGTTTTTTGGGGACAAGAAAAAAGCGTGATATATCCGAAAGCGCGATATAACCGAAGTCATTAAAAACAGTTTTCTATCAAGCATGCAAGTAAATTATACATGCACATACATAATAATTCATTTATTCGAACATTAGCTTTTTATTTTCAGTCAAAAGTAACAAAAAAATATAACTTTTACACATGACTACTACACATTACTAACAGATGCTTTTCACTCATTGTATCAATACAAAAGAAAGTGTTCAGTAGTTTCCAAACTGTCTCTGCAGTATGCAAGTTTGGATGACAGGAATTTGCTGCTGCTTTTCAGCGAATTCAGAAGAATAGAAGAACCTTCGTTTTGTTCATTGATGACAAAACAAATGAGAAAGAGACCTTTTCTGAGCACCTTACATATTTTCTCAAAAATGGTTTCGGACTAAAAGTGTTTTTTCTTGGGAGACAAAATAAGAGCGATATATCCGAATGAGCGATATAACAAGGGGCTACTGTATAATAATTTTGATGGCAAATATATGTTAAAATTATAGTAGCTGTACATTTCAGATTTCCTTTAATTGTGATGAACAACAAACATTATTATGCACAAACAAAATGTATCGGACACCTGTAGTGTTGAGTTATTAGGTAATATCAGTGCAACTCTATGAATTGGCGTTGTTATGGTTACTTACCTTTATCAGTCTTTTTCCAACTTGAGATGAGTTTTCGGTAGGGATGCACCGAGTACTCGGTAAATATTCGGTACTCGTCCTACTCGGCAAATTTGCCGAGTACTCAGTACTCGCAAATTCGGTACTGAGCCGAAATTTGGATCAGGTACTCGGCCGATACCGAGTAGTTGTAGAAAATTGAATAGTTCAAGACACATTTTTCAATAATTAAAAATATGCAATAATATATTTATAAAATATGACAATTCATATATTATTTAAGTGAATTATGGGTATACTGCTATCTAGTAAGAAATTTTGAAGTTAATTTTGAAAATATTGAAGTTTATAATGCTTCAATAGAGTAAATCTTTATTTTAATATCCCCAAAAGCTTTTAAATATTATTCAAGTTTAGAGAATTAGAACTAATCAATAATAGATTAATATAATTCCAACTTAATTGATACTTTATATTTATTCATTTAATGTAGTTTCATTTTAAAAATAACTTTTTTCTAAAATTTTTGACAAAATAAATAAAATATTTTAAACAATGCATAAGTTAATTCAGTGGGATTTTTGTTCTAAGAACTATCATGGTCCATTCCAATGATCAGTTCATATGTCAGGGTTCGAATTTACTGCTGGTCCATTGGTTCCAGACCAGTAAAACTCGCCTCGAATCACCATAAAAATAATAAACAATCCAAGGACCACCATTTTTTTAAAGAAAAAGAATGTGGTTAATGATTTAAGGTGGACCAGTGATGTTGTCTGTTAAACAGTATATATTCCTGTTCAGTGGTCGAGAAGACCAGTAAAATTTCGTAATAATTTCTAACCCAGTACCGCTGTATGTCAATGATTTTTTAAAAAACAATTGGTACTCGGCAACTCGGTACTCGGCCGAGTAGTGAAAGGCTGAGTACTCGGTACTCGGCCAAAGTCCCCTAGTTTTCGTGCTTGAATTGGTTTTAAAACACCCTTTAAATCAGTTTTGCACTAACATAACGTAAGTCTTCCGGATTAGTTACACCTAAATCTGTTACACTCCAAAAGAGCACTTAAAAAAAACACTTTAGAAAATTGTCTTTT
Source organism: Uloborus plumipes (assembly GCA_038373865.1). Taxonomy (NCBI): domain Eukaryota; kingdom Metazoa; phylum Arthropoda; class Arachnida; order Araneae; family Uloboridae; genus Uloborus; species Uloborus plumipes. The sequence continues at coordinate 34,709 of JAXGGA010004604.1, forward strand.
CTAAACACTGCTTGATAAATTTGTGACTGGTGTTCTGATGCAATATTGCCCCAGATGCCTTTTATACGTTATGCCTCAAATCTCTCAAGCTTTCTAATAGTCTAAATATTGGTCCAAATTTGTCACTATAACAAGAGGTCTCTATAAAGCACATGTGCAAGATATTGCTTGCATTTCCGTCATACTGTTGGCCCCGCTTAATCGGGTAACGGATAAACGAATACCCCGTTTATACGAATAAAATAGTGAAAAGGGGGCACCCCTAAGGCAGCGCAAGCACTGCGACCACAGGTCTATTGTACTATATAAACTGTACCATATATATTGTACTATATACGAATAAAATATCTCAAAACCAAATATATTTCCCATGTCATAGACGCAATGTTAAAGATCCCCACTTAATCGAATACCCACTTATTCGAATATTTCTTGGAACCGACGGTATTCGTTTAAGCGGGGCTGATAGTATTTTTAAATTCTGTAATACTTTTAACGCGTCATGCTTCATTAAAAAACGATAAAAATAAGCAATTGCAGATTTTTTAAACTTTTAGTTACAATAATAAACATGAATTACATATTAACTTTAAAGCACTAGTTTTCAACAAACTGTGCTGAAAATAAATGACACAAATCAATTATTTTTTTAATTAAAGGTTGTGGTTAAAATACTTATGATTCCTTCTTTTTTTCATATAGTAGTGTTTCACTATGATCGCTTTTTAAAACATTTATTTTATAACTCTTTTCAATGAAAATACTTGAGGTTTAGAAGCATAAAATTGGTAAATTTTAGTTCTTGCAAAGATAGTCCTGAGAATTATAAAAATGTTGAATCCTTTTTGGACGATATATTAGAACGAGCGATTCAGCTCAGAGGTTTAAATCTATTAAGTAGCAAATGGGACAAGCATTGGTCGCTATAACAGCAGGGTCACAGGAATGAGTGATCGTTCTAAAAAGCATGTACTGTATCACGGTAAAAGGGGTCCTGATGACATACAATTTTGAAAATGACACAGAAGTAAACTTAAATTAAAACATAGATAAAGAAAATTAAGACGATACGATACGTATAACATGCTTTGTTTCACTGACCCTTCAAATCAACAAATTATGAGGCTAGTCCTTAAACTTTTATGCAAATAGATATGTGAAGGGATTTTTAAAAATTAAATATCATGAGAGCACTTTAGATTTTTTTCTTTTTTTTTTTACAGAGAAGACATTTAAATTAATGTTTAAAAAGTATTATTTGACATTCATCTTCATCGATAACCAAAGTTATAGCAATGATAAGTCATGTGTATTGTATTATTATTCTTGTTATTCCCAGTAGCAGAAATTGCGAGACGCGAGACGTGCGTCACAGATTTTTCAGATCTCTGCAGATAATTTTCATAAGAAAGGGGGGGGGGGAATCACATAAAGCTCAACTAAAATTGAGAAAAAAAAATTGTTTTTGGGGAGCCAGAGAGTGATGATTTTTCGCGGCAAATTTTTTTGCTTTTCTCTTGCAGTTTTAGTTTTTAAAAAAATTCAACTTTTAAAGTAAGAGTTACTTCTTTTAAAAATGAAATAAGTTCATACTAAAAAATGGAAAAAAAAGAGAGACCCCTCTAACCATCAGAAAAATTACACAACTTCATCACACAAGAATAGTTCTATCTTCTTGTGATATTAAAATCATACGAAGGTTCAGTGCAATTTTAGTATTGCTTTCGAGTGCTTTAAATTTTCGTAATTCCCACCAGATATATCGAGGACCATATTTGTTTTGAAACATCGAGCATGTACTTTGCTGAAAATCGTACGCCGTGCTTGATACTTCAATCCTTCTGCATTCTGTAATTATTTGATTTATTTTGAAAGTTTGAGACTGCTTTAACTTATACTATTTTAGAATTATCAGTTTTAGTTCTAATTTAAATAATTTTTTTTTATTGTTTTTTGTGCATTTACATATTTTTAGGAAAGTACTGGATTTTAAAAAACTATCCAAATAATTGTTTCATTTGTTTTCAAAGTAAATATTTGTTTAAATACTTGAATTTGATTTCATGTTTAATAAAGTTCATAGTTCATACATGATTGAATCTAACAATTGAAAACAATAGCTTATACCGTATATAGAAGGACTCAACTACATTCTAACTAAGTTTAATGTATTTAATTCTTATTCTTTACATATTAATGTAGTATGCAATTAAAAAAATATATTTACGATTCAGTGAACACAGTTTGATGTTGTGTGTAAGTAATCAATTAACATTTTCTAAATCAATTATTTGAATAATTATTGCTGATTCCTTAAAAAATGTTCAGACTCCTCAAAAGCGCTTGATATTAAGGAGGTTAAATTTCTCCCCTTCAATCAGTATAGTTTAACAGGAGTTTCTTGAGATATTTGGTAAAAGGGACAGCGATTGTGTTAAAAAGATCTTAACATTCCTGAATTTTAATTTCAAAAAAGGAGTACATACCCTGTAAAAGGTTTGTGTATTTTATGAAAACTTGAAGTAAAACTAATAAAAATGCTGCAGATTATTTCCGACGGCCCAAATAAGTGTCGCAGACTGGCTAGAAAGTTTCTGCTTCTGGGTTGTTATTAAATGCTTTTTTAAATCAGCAGAACATGGAATGTTTACATTTCATATAAAATAATCGGAAAATTATCAACTAAAACTTAAACAACAATTAATTTGATGTTAAAAATGTTTTCACTTACGGCAACTCAGCTGCAGGTTTCATCAAAACATCCGCCATTACTTCGAATCCAACGATGGGTCACGTGGTTAAAATCGACCAATCGAGCTTCGCGGTGAAGAGACCGTTAACAGTTAATGCGCTTATAACCGGCTGCGGAGATTAAAAAAACAGAGAAATCCTGTATTTTATGTAGTTTTATCAGAAACAGATTATTTTCTGTGCTGTTAAAAATTAACAAATATGGATAATCTTTCTTTCAAAATTTACAGTTAGTTTTTTTTAACAGTGTTTTTTATACCACATACTAACCGTTGATTTTTTTTTGTTAATTTAATAAATAATCATACGCGTTTTTTGAAATAATGAGAGCCACGTTACCGATTGCTTACTCCCAAAGCAGCAGGGAGGCAACATATTATTACCGAACAATAAATTTAATCGTGTCTGATTTTATTTTCTCAAAATGACTAAATCCATTTACGATTGCCTCCAACTCCTAATCCACGAATCATGGAAAAGCCAGATATTCCAGAAACAGACGTAGCAGCAAACGCATTGTTCTGGTGGTAAATTGATTAGGGCACGATGCCATCGGTTATTCTGACCGGGCAGAGATAAAGAAATTCATAAAATGCAATTTGCGGGGTGTTGGTGGTTTGGAGTGTTTCTGTGCTAGTTCATTACTCCTTTGACTCTAGCAGTCACGTTCCCATGGACAAAGCGAAATTATCGGCTTGAACATCAAATCTTCCCAGGAAACTGCACTTGGTTACCGTATTTTTTATTTTGCAGACTCTGAATTGTTGCTTGTTTTAGTTGACCAGTTTAATTAATGATGTTTTTGTAATTTTTGGTCAGATTTTCTGCTTTTTGTTAGGATGGTTGCATTGTTCCTTTTCTTTTAGGGTGCAGTAAATGATATGAAGGGTTTTTGCGTCCTTAGTGTTTTTCGTTACACTTTTTCATAGTTCTTTTCGCAGTCACGGCAAAGAGCATCGTCAAAATGCCTTCGGAAGGAAACTTATTTTAGTAACATTGTCGTATTGTTCGTGATGAATATGGCCCTTTTAGTTACAGACATTTAATAATGCTCTTTTTTGTAATTTTTAGTAAGATTTTTGTTGCTTTTGTAGTTTCTGTGCTAGTTTCATTACTCCTTTGACTCTAAGAGTCACGTTCCCATAGACAAAGCGAAATAAATCGGACTTTCACATCAAATCTTTCCAGGAAACTGCTCTTTGGTACCAGTACTTTTTATTTTGGCAGCCCTCTGAAATGTTGCTGTTTAGTTGACACAGTTAAATTAATGATGTTTTTGTAATTTTTAGTCAGATTTTCCTGTTTTTGGTTGGGATGTTGCATTTCCTTTGCCTTTATGGTTGTGTAAATTGATATGAAAGACCGTTTGGCACAACGGTATTTTGTGTTCTTTCCGTGCTACAACTTTATTTACAAGTTTCCTTATCGTGAGCATCACTGATTCCCAATAAACAAAGGGGACAATAATCAGCTTTTTAAGATCCAAAAGTGCTTTCGATTCGGAACGTTGAAAGGAAACTTCATTCTTTTAGTACACATTAGTCTTATTTCATGATGGAATAAGAATTTTTAGTTTACTGACATTTAAATAATACTATTTTTTGCAATTTTAGTTAGATTTCTCTCTGTTTGTAGAGAATGTTGCATTTTCGTTCTCCTTAAGTTTGGGTAAATCAGTATTAGGGTTTGCGAAATGTTTCTCATTATAGTTTTTGAAGTTTCTTTCCGAGTCCCGTTCCCGTTAACAAAGAGAAATAATCATCTATTACGTCAAAACTTTCGCGCAGGACATTAATTTTTAGTAACGCTGATCTTATTTTGTGGTGTGTATGACTTTTTTAATTACTGACAAATTTAATTAATGCTATTTTTTGTAATTTCAGTAAGATTTTGACCTTTTGTAGATATTTTACCATGTTACAATTCTTTTCTCCTCCAGTTTCGGTAAATCCTGCGAAAGATTCTATGAAAGTTTTTCCGTTATTCCTTTTCATTCTTTTGTGTATCTTAGTTTGCTAATTATTTTTACTAGCCCTTTTTACCATTTTTAATAATTTAACATTTCTCTACAGACTATTTTTTTCTCGTTTTATAGCAATTGTAAAGCTTTAGTTTTTTTTTCTACATTTTTATTAATTTACAAACAAATTTATTTTATCTTCCAGTCATTTTCTTTTGCTCGCGCTGTTTTCTAAAAATAAAATTGTAACTATAGAAATAAATAAATTCAGAAAAAAGTAATGAAATGTTTTATAGTCATTGATATATCAATGCTGTTAAAAGGCAACTTGACATTAGTTTTTTTCAATTGAAAATTTTGCAAAGTACATTTAGACCATAAATGTATAAGCTAATCAGTCATATTTAAATGTAAGAACCCTTCATATGATACATTAAAGTTTACAGCTAAAACTTTTATTTTTATTATTTTGTTACTTTACTTGTAAACTTGTTTTTACAGTATAATACTGGCAGCAGAGGTTCCAGTTTAAAAACTGTAAAATGCACGAGTAATAAATTGTAAAATTATCAATTTTACAGTTTATTACCACAATTGTAGTTTAGTACCACAAAATTATCTGTGATTATACAGTAAAAATAAAAATATAGCACTGCCAGCAGAGGTTCCAGTTTAAAACGGCAAAATTCACAGTAATAAACTATTCCGAATCGGTGCGCACAAGACAAAAATAAAGCGTTTGGTCATTAGAAAAATCCTTAGTCATTACGCTTAAGAAAACCAAGAACCTCTTATGCCCTTGAAACAATGTCGTTAATTTGTTACGTAAACTTGAGCTTAGTATTAAAAACACAAATCCGTGAAAAGAAAAAGAAAGAATTACTGGATATTTATCTCAGAAGCATTGCTGACGACGCAAAAGTGGGATGATTTATAGCTTTCTGATTAAAAAAATGCTGAATCAGAAACCATTGCATTCATTTCATAATGAAAATTTCTTTTTGCATGCCATAAAGTATTGCAATATGAGTATCAAATTTTGAAAATTGCTTGTACTTTCATATCTTCAGAAATAACCATTATTCGACTTCTGACTGGAATCATCTACGTGTTTGATAATGTAGTTTAAATACTGCAAACACAGGTTGATCTTCAAACTAAGTATAATATTTTACCGTTTTACTTTAGCCCAGATTCTGCTACTAATCTTTCTTGCATGTTGTTAAAAAAGCAATAACTTAGACTCAAAACCATAAAGATAGAAAGTGATAAATAAATGACATGAAAGGAAAAAATAAATCGATTTTTTTGTTCAAAATTACTACTATCAGACTACTACCCAGAGCGAAGCACGTATTTTTTAACCAATCGCAACAGTGTCGTTGATTTAAAGTATTTCTCGATACCTTTAACTTTTTATGAACATCCACAAAATAAAAGTCAAAATTTCCTATCGTAGAATCCAATACAAATATTGATACATATGTACCATTACTTCTGCCACAATAAAATAAACATTACTATCCATGCGCAACTATCTCCGCTGCAATCCCAGCAGGCCTTGCGAGCCGATGATGACCTCCACCAAGGAAGAAAGTAAATTGCCATTTTTTTGAATCAGAAAACCATAAATCTTCCCGCGATTGCGCTGTCAGCGATGCTTCCGAGATAAATATCCAATAATAACCGCAAATCAACATCTTTATCCTCAACATTTATCATCCCAAACCGTTAGACAAACACAATTACCATAAACACGCTCTTGCCAAATTTCCAGACAAAGAGCATACGCTAGGTGAGGACGGAACGCAAGAAATAGGTTCCATTCGAAATGGTCACCCAGGGCTGCACCTTCAGACAGTGACGAATGATATAATGACAGGAAGTGTGAAAATTTACACTTATTGAAAAGATGGTTTTGGCCATCATTAAGCTCGCACTATCATCTTATCCTACGCTTATCTCGGCGTTATCGACGACCATTTATCGGTTATTACGATCTGAATCACGTTTTCTAGATACGGCTCTACAATAGGCGACTATTTCTCATCGGGGAGATATATATTTCGTTGATGTAATTTTAGCCTTGCATGATTGCTTGCGTGCCAAAATATTTTGTAGGAAACCAGATTTCTTTTAAAGATTATTTTAAAGTTTTATGATATGAAGTGCTTAAGTTAATTCAATTCATTTTTTTTACTTATTTATCGTTGGATAGAAAAAATTGATTGACAAATACCATATAATTATGTGAAAATAATTTTTTAACGTGTATAAAATGACTCTAGAATAGGCAATCATTTCTCATTGGAGAGAAATATATTTCGTAGACATAATTTTAGACTCGCATGATGCATGCATGCCAATATATTTTGAAGTAAACTATATTTATTTTAAAGATATTTTTTAAATTTAATAACGCGAAGTTTTATTCAATTCATGTTGTTTCATTTGCTTAGCTTTGATTAAAAAATGGACTGACAAAAACAATATAATTAAATGAGTATGACGTCTCAAAGTGGTAAAATTGACTTAAGAGTAGGAAACTTTCTGATTGGGTATGAATATATTTCGCTGATGTAACTTAACCCTTTCATGGTTACTTGAGTACCAAAATATTTTGGAGTCTGATGGGAAACCAGATTTTTAATTCGTATGATATTTAGTTCTTCAGTAATTTATTTACTGAAAAACAATTTTGCTTTATTTATTCATCCATGGATTGAAAAAAAAGATTGATAAATATAATGCAATTAAATGAGTTTAGTGTTTTAAAATGTTCAAAGGCAACTATTTCTCATTGGGAAGAAGTATATTTCGATGATGTAATTTTAATCTTACTTGAGTGCCAAATATTTGGATCCTGATAGCAAACTAGACTTTATTAAAAGGTATTTTTATTTTTATGATACATATTGAGTGTTTTAATAAGTTCAATTTATTTATTTTGTATTTATTTAATCTAGGATTTAATAAAAATGATTGACAACTACCATACAATTAAATGAGTATAAAGTTGCAAAATGTTCAAAATAGCTCTTTAATAGCCAACAATTCCTCATTGGGGACAAATTTATTTCGTTGACGTAATATAAGCCGTTCCTTGTTGCTGGCGTGCCAAAATATTTTAGAGCCTGATGGCTAACCAGATATGACTTATATTTTAAAGTTTAATGATATAAAGTATTTCAAAAATTCATTTTGTTTTATTTATTTATCTTCGGACAGAAAAACTGATATACGTTTGCGGTATAATTAAATGAGTGCCATGTTTCAAAATGACTTGACAGAAGAAAAAAAAATCCATAAAAAACTACGTGATTTACACCCTTTTTTCGATGTAGTATTTAGTTGTTAGTTTAAAAATGCGTTTTTAAGATAAATCTTTTTGAACTCCACGCTATTAAGACTTTTATAGTAATTGTTGTAGAGGGAGCATTTAGTAACACCTCTCTCACCAAAATAGCCAATTTGAACTTTTCTACGCACTTAATTCTTGAAAATTCATACAAAGTTTTACTAATGGAAAACTTATCTAATAAGCCATCAATAGTATATCTGTGCTATACTATAGCTCTGTGTTGCCTTTTTAAGATCACATAGAATTAATAGTGAGTTGATACAACAATTGGTACTTTTGAAATTACAATCTATTTTTATTAATCCTTTATTATTTTTATTATAATAAATATAGCTTAAAGATAAAATTTAAACTTTCTCTCTGTTCATAAAATCACAATAGTTGAGGAAAGATATGCATATTTCTATCCTATTTAAGCAAGAAACGCTATTCTCTCCCCATTTACTTTTCTAAGAAATCGCCTGTGTAAAGAAAAAAAAAATTGAAGAATTGTTATGAAAAGAAAATGAAAATGTAGTAAGTATTTACCTTTGCATCGCCAAGCGTATCAACAAATCCGCCATAATTAAGGCACAAATTTCAGATGAAATTTTTCCTTATTTGTGTTGGCTTTAATCGTGTGTACTGTTCATGCCTTAAACAGAACATGTTTAATAATTGATGAAATTGTGGGACATCGCGTTATATTAATTAGTAGTACTGTAAATTTATTATCCTACCAATTTCAAAGTAAGTCTCCTCAAACGAACAAATAAGTAAATTTTATTTTATGAAAAAAGTATAAGTGGTACCTTGAGAAGCGTGGTGACTTGAGAAGCGGGTAATATGGGTGCCTAGTTTTTCTGTTTTCATTTATATACTTATTTATTTCTTAAATATTTTGAAGATTAAAATCTACATGTAACGATGTTCAGAAGCAAAAAAGTAGTTTTATTAAGAAAAAAGGAGTACAAAATGAAACATAATTAATTAAATGTCAATTATCACAAACCTGCCATTGTTTGATTCCACGAAAAGCATCTAAAGAGAGATGTGACTAAATTTTGGAGGGGGTATGGTTAGTTTTTATTATTTTCTGTGGTCAAAACAGGGATGTTTTTGAGTTTCAGAGAGGTTGTTATCCCCAAATCCTACAGCCAGGATAATCCCCTTCCAGAACACTCAATATGATTCTAACATGAACAAATCAAGCGCTTTGTAAAAAAAAAAAATCCATGTTTTCTACAGAAAAAATTGCTGGCATCGTGGCTCTTTCAGCAACTTTTGCACAAAGTGCTGATTCCTCTTCTTTCTATCCCCTTCTCTAAAAAAGTGTGTTTACGTTTAATACAGGAAAAAAAATTTAATGATACTTAATGAGCGTATTTCGTGAAATTTTTAAGATTGTTCTTTTTTTTTTCTTTTGTTCCAAACATCGTTTAATTTATATTCAGCTTTAGTTATATGAATTATAATTTGATAAGAATATTTCATCAAATAAGTGATCACTTGCAATTTCCTTATAAATTCACTCTATACTATGATTAAAAAATGAAACAAAACGCTTTAATAATAGGAAAAAATATCATGTATGATTTTCATGACAAGTGAATAAACCCTTTTAAGAGAGTTTCCCAAGACCTTTGTTTAGTCTGCACTTGTCAAGGCAACTGATTACAGTTCATTGAATTCAAAATTAGTTACAACTACTGGTTTATGTACGGGTTCCCCAATACTAATGACTTAGTTTTACTCCTCATTTTTATTCAACAAAGAGTTTATGGTTAGCTTTTATTGTTTCTTCGCCGAACTTTCACTTTCTTAGCGGCTTAACAATCTGATGAGAAAAATTGCCTAGCTTACACTTGATGATGTTTATGTACTTCAAACTTGTTTATTATTCGGGTACTTAATAGCTGTTCTTTCTTTGTCTTCTTTTCACTAATTTTGTGAGAGTAAATTTACTTTATTCTCAGCTGTTATCCCCCTTTATTCTTCTTTAAAAAGTAGTGGTTAGTTCTTACAATCACACAACTGTATTATATGCTGCTAAAACTTTTTTTTTCTCTAAATGAGTTCTTAGAATTAAAGCACTTCTCAAAAGTACGTTCGCGGAAAATTAATTTAATGCGTTTGTCGTCATTAGCTCAGATTACAAACATAAATAAATATTTTTAAAGATATTTTGTGAAGAGCACTTAATAAGAAAATTAAAGAGTTAATCAAAATTTTAGTGCTAACTAAAGAAAAATAAAGAGTCTTTATACTATTACCAGATAAATTGTATTGACTAAAAGTAGATAATCTTGTCAAAACTCTTGAAATGCTCTTAATGGACACTAAAAAAATTTTCTCATGTTTTTTCTTAATAAAAACCATCCACGAAGTCTAAAGTAATGTGGTTTTTTCAAATAAATAAATTCGTAATAACTTTTAGCGATCAAAATGAATACAAATCAGATGATACGACGGGGGATTGTATTTCATCGCTTAGTGACAGAAAAGGATTTATTCTAAATGAAAAATTAAACTTGACTGTGATAAATCCCACAATCACTACTAAAAAATGTATATTGCTGTTTTGCCTCTCCACCCGCACTTTTTGAAAATTCCACCACCTTATTTTTATTTATTCCATTGTTACAACCCTTCATGCGTGTAAAAACAAATTATTAACTCAATTGATATAAAATATGTCACCACTAGTTCTAAAACCGGGTGATATTATCCAACTGCAACTAAAAGTACACTGGATGACGATAAACTGTTGATAATGATTGTAATTACACATTAGGGGAAGACCGCCTATATTGGACCACTGCTTAAATTGGACCTCGGGCTTAAAATCTAGTACAGAGATCTATGCTAAACTTTAACGGTAGATACATATAGTTTTAGGATTAAAATCAATGTGTATGAAGTTTCACTAGTCTTCGAACTGTGTAGCGTGAGTTACGGCATGATTTATGTTGAAAACGTGTAAAATCTTATTTTGCGGACTTGTATCTAGTAAGATAGTACTAAAACTTGTAAGCTGAGGTAAATTGCTGTTATAGCATAATAATCTGTGTTTAAGGGGTTACAGTACCTTTCTAACAAATTTCTTTAATTTAAGTGAAAAAGTTAATTCTTTGAAATATTTGTTTCTGCACTTGTTTAAAAATCAATAATTTATTTTCAAACATCAAAAATTTTGAAAACTTTTTTTGAAAATTTGAAAAATGTAAGAAAATTTCAGTTTTTTTAAAACCCTAAGGCTTTTTTGTTTCTGCACTAATTTCAAAATTTCTTTTTGCGAAATGATCACAAGGAAAACCTCAACAAATCTGTGCATTCATTTTCTTATATTTTGATTAGAAAATATTTTGTGACCATTTATGTAAAAAAATCTTAGAAAATTTTGTTCTTCGAGGTTTAACAAACCCTAAAAATTTTTGTAATTTATAAAACGCTTATTCCATGCACAGTTTTGTTAAATATATTATCCTGAGTGCAAAAAATATTGCTTTAAAGTGATATCTTTAATAGAAAAAATTCCTTAGCATTTCTAGTAACATAGAAACACTAAAAACTGATCACCGAGAAAAAGCACTTTAAAGTTTGGCTTTTCCATTAGAACACATAGCATGTATGCCCTAAAGTCACTCATAACTTTTTAAATAATTTAGCTAGAACAATGCTGTTTTTTTCTGAGTGTTTTAAATAACTTTTACTTTTGAAATAAGCAATAAAATTTTTTTTGGTATTTTGGTCATTTTTGAGGTACTGTAACCCCTTAATAAGGATCACATCTATGTATTTACATGCGCAGTTGTGATAATTTTTGACAGAGAAATAAGCTGAAGAATAAAAAATGGCATGTTTTCCTTTATTGGATCGAAAAAATTTTCCTATATTGGACCGGTGGTCTAATTTAAGAATATGATTTTAAGCAAGACTTTTCATTAATTGTAACATCAAATTAGTGACTCATCTGATTTAATAGCGTAGTTAAGATTATTTTAAGCATACTTTAACACCTATTCACGATATTCATTTTTTTTTTTTTTTTATCAAGCACATTTTCTAGAAGCTGCAAATTCTTGAAATATTTGTTTGTTTTCTCTCTTTTTCCATTAAGTTGCAGTTTCAGGTTGTTAAACTTAGTTATTAATTTAAATACAATTTGTGCTGGTTTACCGAGGAAAAAAATGAAATTCTTCGATTTACTCGAAAAGATTTTAAAAAGAAACAATTAATCTGCTACTAAAATGTTCAATGTAGATGAAACCGGTCTTTTCACTGCCCAAAAGCCCCAAAATATATCGACATAGAAAAGTAACACACCAGTTTGGAGCAGTAATGTGTGGTGAACGTGTTAGAAACCCACTTGCTATTTGCTGCATGAGTGCAACAGAATTGCTACACCTCCCTGCTTCCCCATGCTTATTTTCAAAAGAATACGTTCCATATATTTAGGGGAAGACCGCCTATATTGGACCCCCTAAGAACAGGAGGCCTGTGTCGCTCAATGTGAAGTAAAACAGAAATGCAAAATAGGGCATCGTAAGCTAAATTTAATAAGGAACCGCCCTAGGTTCTTATATTTTCTGAAAATATGAAAATTATTTTTTAAAAAATTATCTTACAAAAAGTTGCAAAAGTCCAATTTAGGAATATATGCCCCTAAATTGAACCATGCACTTCCTAAATTGGACCGTACAAAGAAATCATAGAGTAATTTACATTTGAACTATACAGCTTTTTTCCAGGATTTGCAACAGAATTTCTTTTGCTTCGGCCTCACTTAGGCAGTGTTGATAAATTCGCTGATGGCATTTCATACACTTAATCATATTTTGCACTTCATCTCTATGACCAATATTGTAATAACAATTGTTTTATGTAGGTTCTTGCTTCTTCTTGTGCGACTTTTTCTGCTCTATACCTCTTTCATACGGCGTTAGAATGATTGCTGAGATAGCCTTCCTTTTTGTTCCTTCTATTTTTTAGGCAAAGGTGATATGTGAGCCGGCTTTACAAAATCATAGTTAAAGTTGAAAATCATGTTTTGATGAGAACTATCCGCCGATTCTGAAGAACTTGTACTAATTTAAGTCGTAGCTAGTTCTTGTACATGGTATACAACTTACACCGAAAATGTAACCTGTTCAGTGTTCACTTTGAGTAGTTTTATCTGGATTACTTGCATCTAATTCTGTTGCAGCCAAATCAATGCCATTAAACACATGTCAATTACCAGGCTAAACTCCTGTTCTTTAGAATCAACTCAAAGCTTTTGCCATGGCCTTGATTGTGGTTTGCCCATAAGAGTTACCAAACAGTTCTCCTGTGAGATATTAGATAATGGATCTCATTAGATGTTCTCTCATCCATGTATCACATGCTAGATTAAAATATGTAGACAGAGACTGAATAAAGACCACATCTACGTGTATTATGTGCTTAAAGAGAAATTATTATTACATCGTTCTCGTTAGCCAAGTTTATTGCATCAATGTTCTTTATGTAAGTGCTGTGCCTATTCGTTAATAGAAAGACATTCTTTTTACATTGCTTGGATTAACAGTTTTGATGAAATGTTGTATCAAATGTGGGAATTACCATTTGTGATCCAACCTTTTTTTGAACAAGCATATTGCTCACCAGGGAAGCTTTTATGATAAGTTCATACATGGAACGTAATCTTTTGAAAATAATCATAGGGAGCTTGCAATTCTGTTGCACTCATGTAGCAAATAACCAGCGTATTTCTACCACGTTCACTATTCAATACTGCTCCAACCTGGTGTTTATCTCTATACATCAATATATCTTGGGGCTTTTGGACAATGAAAAGACCGGCTTCATCAACATTGAACATTAAAATGTTAAGTTATGTTAATGTTAAATTAGCATATAAATTGTTTTCTATTAAAATCCTTTTGAAAATATCGAAGAATTTCATATTATTCTCTCGGTAAACCAGCATACATTTTATTCAAGTTAATAAATACGTTTCACAACCTGAAACTGCAACTTAATGGATGAAGAGAAAAAAAACATACATTTTAAGAAGTTGCAGCTTCTACTTGATAAAAGTGTGCTTGATAAAAAAGTTCAAATGAATATCGTGAATACGTGTTAAAGTATGCTTAAAATAATTTTAACTACGCTATTAAATAAGACTAGTCACTTATTTTATGTTACGATTAATAAAATGTATTATTTAAAGCCATATTCTTAAATTGGACCACCGGTCCAATATAGGAAAATTTTTTCGGTCCAATAAAGGAAAACACGCCATTTTTTATTCTTCAGCTCATTGCTCTGTCAAAAATTATCACAATCGGGCATATAAATGCATCAATGTAATCCTTATAAAACACAGATTATAATACTGTAACAGCATTTTACGGCAATTCACAAGTTTTTGAGTTATCCTTTTAGGAACAAGTCCACAAAATAAGATTTCGCACGTTTTCAACACAAATCAAGCCGTAACTCACGCTAAACAGTTCGGAGACTGGTGAAACTTCATACACATTGATGTTTTTCCTAAAACTTCCTATTTTTACTATTAAAATATAGCACAGATCTCCGTATTAGATTTTAAGCCCGAGGTCCAATTTAAGCAGTGGTCCAATATAAGCGGTTTTCCCCTACTTATCGTAAAAGCACCCCCTGGTGAGCAATATGCTTGTTCTAAAAAAAGGTTGTCTAAAAAAAGGTTGGATCACAAACGATAAGTCACACAATTGATACAATATTTCTTCAAAACCGTTAAACCAAGAGCATAGATGCAATAAACTTGGTTAACGAGAGCTATATAATAATGCTTTCTCTTAAAGCACACCATGCAGTGGCGTACTCAGGGGGTGGGCTGATAGGGCTGCAGCCCCCTCCGAAATTTTCAAAACAAATTTTTAAAATGTAAGCATTTATTTATTTATTTTTTTTTTTTTTTTTGAAATCCCAAAATGAGAAAAGCTTTCAGAACAGATAATTAAGTACAGGAAAAAAGAATTTTTTTTTTGTTTTGACATGTCTATTTTACTGTACATCATGTTTATGATTGTTCTATTTTTTGCAAATCTATGTTTTACGATTAATGTTTTTCACTCATCTAATTCTGTTAAATAAATTTCTGTAAATTGAATTGAAACCCAGTATTGGGAACAGTAGTAAAATAATCTGCAAAATAACATCATTAGAGCTTAAATTTGCCAAAATATTGCAAACAAGTGTTCAAGCAACACCTCTTTCAATGAAGAAATTTGAAGAATTTTTTTTTACCGTTCCGTGTCCACATCAAAACACTTTCTTATCAATGATTTTAATGACTAAAAAGTTTTTTAGGATGTATTTTTGTCGACTTAAATAGGCATTGAAGCAGAAATTCGAGACATTTACTTTTCTTAGCTACATTTCAAGAGGTCCTCCTCCCCCCCCCCCCAGTCTCAAATAGTCTTGACTCAGCCCCCCCTGAAATGATTTGTCTGCGTACGCCACTGACACCATGCAAGATGTTATCTTTTTTCAGCCTCTGTCTACATATTTTAATCGAGTGTGTGATACATGGATGCGAGAACATCCAATGAGATCCATTACCCAGTATCAAATAGAAGAACTGTTTGGTAACTCTTATGGGTAAACCTCAATCAAGGCCATGGTAAATGTTGTGAGTTGATTCTAAAGAACAGGAGTTTGGCCTGTTAATTGACAGGTGTTTAGCGGCATTGACTTGGCTGGAGCAGAGTTCGAGGTAAGTGTAAGTAGTCCAGATAAAACTACTCAAAGTAAGCAGGCTACATGTTCGGTGTAAGTTGTACTGTTGTACACCATGTACAAGAACTAGTTACGACTTAAATTAGTACAAGCTCTGCATAATCAGCGGATAGTTCTCATCAAAGCATGATTGTCAACTTCAACTATGATTTTGTAAAGGCCAGGCTCACATATCAATTTACCTAAAAAATAGAAAACACAAAAAGGAAGGCTATCTCAGCAATCATTCTAACGCCGTGCGAAAGAAACATAGAACCGAAAAAGTCACACAAGAATAAGCAAGAAACTGCACAAAACAATTGTTATTGCAATATTTGTCATAGAGATGAAGCGCAAAACATGATTAAATGCATGAAATGCTATCGGTGAGTGTATCAACACTGCCTAAATGAGACCGAAGCGAAAGAAACTCCATTGCAAATCCTGGAAGAAAGATGCATAGTTCAAATATAAATTATTCTATGATTTCCTGGTACGGTCCAATTTAGGAAGCGCTTGGTTCATAATAGGCGCATATATTCCTAAATTGGACTTTTGCAACTGTTTGTAAGATAATATTTTTAAAAACAATTTCCATATTTTTATAAAATATAAGCTCCTAGGGCGGTTCCTGATTAAACTTAGCTTTCGATGCCCTATTTTGTATTTCTGTTTTGCTTCACATTGAGCGACACAGGCCTCCTGTTCTTAGGGGGTCCAATATAGGCGGTCTTCCCCTACTTAAAAATAAAATCTTATCAAAAATGTATTTCTTTGAAAAAAAACTTTCCTTTTCGACTTCTAAATATTTGACGCACTTTTTGTTTTTTAAATTTCTGTCAGTGCTTTCAGTTTCTGCTGCAACTGGTTTTGTAATGCAAGAGCCATAAGAATTTTGTCTCCCCCTTTATTCTAGCAGGATAATTTCAACTTTTTATAAATGGTTTTACACTGCAAAAAATGAACTGTTGTTTTTACAGTATAGTACTGGCAGCCGAGTTTCCGATTTAAAGATGTAAAATGCACAGCAATAAACTGTAAAACCAGCAATTTTACAGTTTCTTACAGTAAAGTTAGAAATTTTGCAGCTTATTGCAGTAAAATTTAGCTGTATTATACTGTTAAAACAACAGTATAATACTGGCAGCAGAAGTTCAAGTTTAAAACTGTAAAATACACGGTAATAAACTGTTAAATTAGCAATTTTACAGTCTATCACTGTAAAAGTAGCAATTTCACAGTTTATTACTGTAAAATTAGCAATTTTTAGTTTATTACTATAAAATTAGCTGTATTATACTGTTGAAACAACATTCATTTTTTACAGCGTAGTATTATAAATTTGTCTGTGTTTAAAAACACGTGCAAATTGCACCTGAAAACAAAAATCGAGTTCAAAAATTTTAAATACGCTTCATAGATTACTATAAATAAAATCCCAACTTCTGATAACAACTGCTGTGAATTCTACCAAACCTCACTGCTGCTACGTCGAACAAACGAAAGATGAGCTTGTGTCGAGTCAAGTCAAAATTGCGGTGATTTTTTAACGTGGACCCCACACTTTTACATATGCTCAGTTAAGAATTTGTTAGTGATGTACTGGCAGAGCAATCTTCTTGCAAAAACCCATCCTATGTATGGTCATTAACACAAGATGGATAAGGGGTTACAGGTCGACCTAGGCCAGTAAATCTGGCTCCTAAATGCTAACTGGGAACCAATTAAATCAAGTTAAAGTTTAGTTCGAACGTCTGATCAATGTATAACACGAGAGAAGAATGGTTGGAAAAATGATTTTACTTTAGACTAGCTCATCTACAAACATTTTTGCCGGACTGCTATATATTACAAAGGTAACTTGGCTTGTCACCCACTTGACTCTTCTCGTAACTCTGTTTCACGATAACTTGACACTAGTGAAATCAGAAGAAAGGGTTCATTTTTTACATATGATCAACATAGAACTCGGGGTTGAAATGTTGGCAAAGGAAATGTCTATCCATTTTCATTTCCACGAGACGGCTGAGGGATTCCAAGAAAAACTTCTTCTACAACTCTGGTTCCTACATGTTGACATAAAACCAATAAAATCAAAGTTGAACATTTTTTTCAAATTAGAACATTTGAGTAGAAAAAAATCTGACAATTTGTTTTTTTTTTCCTTGTAAAACATAATTATCAATACAAACTGCAACCCAGGAGTCGATCCGTAACTTTTGGCTCCTAGCGCGCACTTGAAAGCAGATTAAGTCCGGAAGAAAGGTAGCTTTTGGATAATATCAATTTATAAGAATAGGCCCTGCTCATTTTTATTACAGACAACAAAGTTACGGCATAATTTGGCAGTATTTCCGACAACTGAGATAATAAAGGGTTTCGCTCTCAAAAAGGGATTTTATTAACGCAGCCTTATGTGCTGGTCTAGGATTTTTCTTGAGCAACTTACCCTGCGTGGCAGGAGTTATGGAATTCAGTCTCTACTTCTCCCTTATACACTCTAACTAACAAAGTAATGACATCAAAATTAAATGAATATATAATTAAATTGAGTTTAAATCTAAAGACAAATGCTGCGCACGACTGCATCTCAGTGACCTGTATTTTAGAAACTTCCAGCTTCTTGATTTAAACTACGCGAATTCCAAGGTTGTATAGTGTAACACCTTCCCACATGCTCTATCGCTCGCGAGGCAATCATCACTTACTTTCATCTACTTTGGGTTACTTCCATCATCTTTTTCTTTTCTTTCTTTTTTCATCATCTCTTCTCATTCTTGTCAGAATAGCAGATAATGTACCCTGGAAGGCGTTTCGCTCACGGCCAAGACATAAATCTTTCCGTGAGGTTGCGGCCCCCCGATTTTGTCCGAGCCAAAATGTAGCTCGCCACAGCGCTGAAAGTGGGGAAGCGAAATAGGGGGTTAGCAACCAACAGGGTCGGGCCCAACCCTGACACTCTTATTAGTTTCGTCCTCCCAGATGCGATATTACAGATGAAGGCGCCTACTTGTAAACATCGTTGTGTCAGCCTGTTTAAACGGTTCTGAACATCCATACCTGTATAAGACTTGTATCCTTGGAGATGGATTGAAGTGAGGGATGAAATGAGGGGTTTAAGTACCCCCGACTTTACGTCGTTTCGCAATCGAGCTTGGCGAGATCGTCTGTTGCGTTGCTGCGTAGTTTTTTTCTTCATGGATAGACTGTAGAATGTGGCTATTACTGAAGAAAGTTCAGTTCGTATGTGCTTTCAACACAACCGAAGATTGTTACAATGTCTATGGCTATGAAATCCATTTGACCAATCTATATAAAACTGTAGTTTTAGTTTTTGAATGGTCTAGTTTTCCCACCCCCTTTTATTTTAGTTATTTTATTTTATTTTTTTACAATTGACATGTATCAGCTTGATCTTTGAAAAAATGATTCCATGTCAAAGAACTATTGATTTATTCACGCCCTTTTTACTGTAAGCTAAAAAACAAGAGGCTTTTTATCGGTAACGTGTATCTATCCGTAAAACTATTTTGTGCATTATTTTCTTTATACTTTAGTTAAGTCTGATAAACCCATTTTGTGGAAATTCTTTAAGTGCTCGAGATCTTGGGCCCTTATAATAGTTACTTTCCTTGCATTTTAGTACTATTTTTTTTGGGCAAAATATTAAAACTTTTCTTTTTCAGCCATTAACAAAGAAGCTATTAAAAATGTCCAATTTTAAAAACTCTAAATCTACTCTGAAAGTATCTTCTATGACAAAAAAATATCCTGTTAAACCATGAGGGAAATATCTGAGTGTCCCTTAAAATTTCGCGTATGTGCTTTGATAAAGATGGATATCATATTCAAAATCAAGCACTAAATAATAAAAGAAATCAATCATTACAGTGCAAACATTTTTCTGTGACTCAAGTCGTGTTCGACTTCAAGTTCAAGGAATTATTATTTTTTTATGTATTTTAAAAAACAAATGAATGATTAAATCCACTAGCTATATTAAATTTCTCTTCTTACGAATAACGATGAATTTGCAATAGATACATTAAATGTAGATTTTTAAAATTTGAACATGACACTGTAAAACAGTGAATGTTGTTTTTAACGTATAATCCAGCTAGTTTAGAGTTAATAAACTGTACACATATCTAATTTTAACAGTAATAAACTGGTAAATAATCTAATTTACGTACTAAAATGTATATTTGCTAATTTGCAGTAATAAACTGTAAAATCGCTACTTTTGTACGAGGTTTACGGTGCATTTTAGTTTTAAGCAGGAACCATCGGCTGCCAGTATTATACTAGTTTCTTTTTAAACAGTATAATATTGCAAAACTTTACGCAATAAACTGTCAAATTTCAACATTTACAGTAAGAACTGTAAAATTGCTATTTTAGCAGATTATTAGTTATTGATTTACAGTTTTAAATTGAACCATCGGCCTGCCAGTATTATACTATAAAAAACACAGTCATTTTTGCAGTATAGACACAATATCTATATGATCTAAAGATCAGCTTAAAATGAAAATAAATATGCACAAAATTATGTGTTTCTAAATTCATACTTGTTTTGTTTTTCTTTTTCTACTAGAAGAAAGTGCAGGAAATAAATTAGATTTTAAATCATATCCGTTGACAAAGAAGATTATATTGATGACATGGATTGACGAGAAACATTAAACAACAAAAAAAAAAAAAAAAAAAAAACTTCCTGCAAATAAATGCCATCCAGGAAGAAAAAAAAGTACTTTGTTAGGTTGACATGTCCAGCAGAGGTGGGAATTTTGACGTAATTATCAGTTTTTGGTACTGCCTGTGGCATTCTGCAATTTATAACGATATTTGTTTTCAATATAATTGCAGTTAATGTTAACTGTAAAAAATATATGTGAGTTAGCAAGCATAATACAGCTATTGTACTGTAAATAAAAGGTAAAATTTCTATTTTACAGTAGTAGACGATGGTAAAATTTGCTTAGTTTTACAGTAGTAAGACGTAAATTTGCTAGTTTACAGTAATAAATGTTTACATTTACTATATTATACATTTGTTAACCATGTATGTTTTTCGTAGTAGCCAATTTGGGGTGTATTGTATAAAGACAATATTATTTTTAATTTTGTGCAATTAAAATTGCAGAAAAAAAATAAGAAAGAGGAAACTAAATATTAAAGTGTTTCTTTTTTCCCCTCACGTGAAGGAAAAATGCAAATTTTTTTCTGGTTGCTACCTGCTGCATTTTTTTTTAATAGCTAGAAAACTTAAGGTAAAACTATTTACTGATCAAAGTCAAAATTAATTCAAAACGATTTTTTTCTTGAAACTTTCTTGTGGAAAGGTATTTTTAAAGCAAAATTATGAAGAGCAATAATTTTAGGCTTTTTATCTTTGCGGTCAAACAAAATTTTAAGGTTTTTCCAATGAAAAAAGGAACATATTATTAAGAGAAGATGTTCTACAGTAAATGTTGAGATGGTTGTAACAAACAATTTTTTTTCGCCATAAAAAGAACCTGAGATGAGAAGAGTAGTCACTGTCCGTGCGTTATTCATTTTATTGCTTAAATATTCTTAAGAAATAAAACTAGATCACGAAATTCTACTTATTACGCACATTTTCCATTAAAAATTAAAAAACACTTTTTTTTTTCCCCATTTTTCGTAAACGCAACTCAGAAGTTTTGATTAACAAAAAATCAAGCTAAAGATAAAATGAACAGCCGACAAACTTTTCATTTTATGGGAAATAAGTTTTTTTTTTTCTTATGAGCTGATACTTCAAAACAAAAATTACGTTTTGAAAAATACGTTTTTCTAACTTTATTTCCTTTGATTACACGTCCCCAATCTCACTACATAAAAAAATAGATTGCATTTTATCTGTGAAGGATTTTGCAATTTAGTTCAAAATCAAACAATCGAAAAAATGAAAAAGATTACTCAGTTACGATTTCACAAAAAACACGCTTTTGCGATTTTCTATTTATTCAAAAACCTCTCACGTCATAACACTTAAGTACATCCATGGGTTTAGAAAATAAAATGTAACGAGTTGCACATTTAAAGTATGAGTTCTTCTCATGGAGGAAGTTCTCATAGATCATCAAGTGACGTCACAAATTTCACTTGACCATGAAAATTAATAAAAAACTTTTTTTTAATCCCATTCATGTTCTTAACCAAATTTTATCAACTCACTTGAATATTTGGCGACTTTTTTTTCTCGCAATAAATATCGATGATTATTTAGATTAAAGTTAATTAATTATTTAGGAAAAAGTTCATTTAAAAATGGTGTTGTTGTGTATGTGCTTGATATTTTATTTATAACATAGGATTAACAGGTAATAAATTTTATTGAGCTTTAATGAACTGCCACGAAGTTTTACGATGTTATTTAAAAGAGTTTCATTTTGGTTAAAGTGGTCTTTTTTGAATTTATACTTTATTTGATTAACGAAAAGCAAAGAAAATGAAGCATCGTCTATAGTCATTTCACAGTTAAATTGAGTTATTTATTTAAGGACTCCCTGAATTGTTGTTTAGTCTATTCTAAATGAAAAAACTCAAATGTTTTAATGCTCTAAACTTTTTTCGTCCCATCATCAAAAACTTTTAAAAATTGTTTTGAACCAAGATTTTTTTTCCAGCATTTTTAATCAGACTTTAGATATTCAATTTAACTTCTTCAATGATATGGATCTGATTTTTTTAATCAAGTTGATAAACAAATTGTCAACATTATAATTTTTCAACACTTTTTGCATATACATTTTTGTATAATGTTCTTTACCTGACTTTCCGTATGAAGAAATGATTATTTTTACACATCGTTCAGTAAAAACAGAATTAATTTCATTTAATTTGTCTTTTGGTTTTGGTATTTCCTAATTAAATCTTTCTGAATTAGGAAATTATGTTACTTCAAATTAATAATACTTTTAACTTAATTACTTTTCCAGAGTGTATAATCTAAGGAATGACACTGGTTGAAAAAAATTCAAGTAATTATAATAATAATAATAATAACAATAACAACAACAACAACAACAACAACAACAACAATAATAATAATAATAATAATAATAATAATTATTATTATTATTATTATTATTATTATTATTATTATTATTATTATTATTATTATTATTATTATTATTATTATTATTATTATTATTATTATTTTTTTTTTTTTTATTATTATTATTATTATAGTTATGTAATTATAATTATATATATAATAATAATAATATAATAATAATAATAATAATAATAATAATAATAATAATTATTATTATTATTATTATTATTATTATTATTTTATTATTATTATTATTGTTATTATTATTATTATTATTATCAGTATCATCATCATCAGTATCATCATCATCAGAATGTTACAGTTCATCTCAATACAGATAGCGGAAGTTAAAAATATTTCTTTTACAGTCTCAGAGTATATTAAAATTCAGAAAAAAAGTTGTTTTTGTTTTTCTCTTAAAACTATCTGGCCCGGGATACAGCATGTCAACTGCAACCCGGGAGGCATTTTGCGCTAGCGATTTTTGACAAAAAAATTTAGTTACTTCATTTCCGGAACGAGGCACGATATTTAATTGCAGTTTTTTTATTATTGTTATTATTATTTGAAAGATAATGAACTTCTCTTTAAACCGATATGTACCACATGGAAATATATATCAATTTTTCTTGCTACATATTTTCGAAAAGCAAAACTTTATATAAATATATTTTTTTCAAGACTGTAACAAGAATGTTCAAACGTTCAGTTTCTTTTTTTTTTTAGTTAATCAATACTACTGAGTATACTGTATTACCTAAAAAGAAGAGCTTCCACTTTTAGGTTTAACAGGTTTGCAAATTACTTTTTTTTTCCTAATTGAGTTTACAAGCACTGTGTACGTAATGGTAGACCTAAAAATCAAAGTTTTAATTCGTAGCTAATGGTCAGTAGGTATTTGTAATTTCAATATACAGCCACAGTTCAATTTAAGAAACCACTTCATTCAAGAATTTTAATTTTACGAAAACAAGCAGGCAATCTTTAGCAATTCCGACCAAATTCTTAATGAAAAATATTTTCCCCACATTAGTGTAGTAATAAAAGATCACCTTCCTGTCTTCACATATACAAAATTCCTCGATAAAATGGCGGTTACAAATAAACTGCGGTTACGTAATTAAATTAAAAGTGTCTTTTGGCTACTTACTATTAAACAAAACTTTGAATTTTCAAATCTGCCTTTGCATATAATAGTTACTGAAACATCCATAATTATCTTCGATGACTCTAAACTTTGCTAAACTCAAAAGTGAAAGCTCTCCTTTTCGGAGAATGTTGTACTCAATAATATTTGATCAAAGGTCATAAAAAAATCAAAATTTTTGAAATCGGTTATTTTGATAAAAATTCAGAAACTGATTTTTAAATTCTGCTTTCAAAAGGCTGCTTCCAAAAAAAAATTGAGCAAAATATTTTCAAATGAGGGAATTTTCAAAAATAAACATTATTAAAATAATAAAAATAATAACTATAATAATAAAACTAATAATAACTATAATAATAATAATAATAAAATAAACTATCGTGCCTCGCATCAGAGATAAAGATTGTTATCGAAAATCGTAAATTAGAAAGGATGTCCTAGGGTTGCCATCTCTAGCTAAGGAAGTTTTTTGAATAGGAAGAAAATTAGGTAACCCCCTGCCTGGATTGACATGAACTATACATATTATTATTATTATTATTATTTAATTCGTTTTTTTGTTTGCATTTAAATAGGAGTTTATTTATTTATTTATTTATTTATTTATTTATTTATTTTCATTTTCCAGTTAGTTAGAAGCAAGTCCTTTTAACTTAGTAGGATTTATTTTAAGTGTTTAAAACAATGTACTCTCTGAATTCTAGTTTCCAATTTTGAAAACGTTACTAAAATTATAATTCTGTTTTGCCGAGTCTAATAGTTGCTTGCAATTTATTTATAAATAAGTAATCATGAGTTGTTTAAGAATAATTTTCCTCGAAATATTTAACAAAGTAATTATTTCGCATTGTTTTACTTGGGATTTAAAAATGAATATAATTTTAAAGGATCTGAATATCTTTATAATCACCTGTTGGTTGAAGAATTATTCCCTCTTGATAGCCAAAATAATCAGGCATTCAGGAAGTATTTTTTTTTTTTTAGTTTACATAACAAATATCAAAATCACATTTCATTTGTTGAATGTCGCGACAATTGAAGTGAAATGGAAATTGTTGAAGCATTGTGAACATACAAGCGGTTCTTAAGCTCTAATGATTACAATGACCCAAAGTAATTTCAGACAAAATAATGTTTACATTCAATCCGTCCTCTAATTATACAGGTAAAAAATACTTGCACGATAAAATATCTACCCTACGAGTAACTAGTCTTGGTGTTGTTATTACATTGCCATACATGGTGTGGTTATTACGTCTTGTATTGACGTTATAAAAAAGCAATTGCCATTCCGTATTTGATTTACAGCAATAAACAGCCTCGGTACGGGTTTCTTTGTGCAACTGACAAAACACAAACGACAATTTACGTCTCACAAATAACTTTTAAATTTAAATAAAATTTCGAGAGTATTTTTGAATCCATTTGGCACTGGGAAGATTTTCGAAAACACTAGCACCAAAGGACCGCTTCAATTCCTGAGGATTAAAATGGAAAAAGCGGACATTGAACGAAACAGAAAATGAAGAAAAAAATACAAAGGTACACATGGGAGAGTTATAGAAGCATCAATGGGGGACTTGCTGGAACCACTGTAATTTTGTAGCCTAATGAGTTCCGGTGGAAGAGAACCACACAGGTCATCATGGTGCCATCAGGTAGCGAATGCTTTTTGCTTGCTTTTGCTTCATGTAGGTAGTGAATCACAAAACAAAGCATCTGTTTGGAATGGGCTGTTTATGAAGAGACATTCATTTTAAACTTTTAAGAAGCAATATATTATTGCAAATTATTAGGCAGATATTTTTATGAAAAACTGAGTTCCTTGTTGATATGACTGACAGCAGATTTGTTGCTATCTGTGTAAAGTAAACTCGGACATAGTGGTTAAAGTTTATTTTTAATCCTTATAAATATATATATCCTCATAATAGCATAGTTCTCCTAACGGTTATTTTGTAAATAATTAGCGCATATATATTACCCGGCATTGCCCGGGTAGTTATAAATACCACATTTTTTCAAACACTAACAAGATTTTTAATAACTTTTCTTAAAATAAATGACACACATATTTTTTACATAAGCAATGTTATAATTCATTTTTTAATAAGTAGAGGAAGTGGTGGTAATATGGTCTGCAATTTTATTTTCAACTTACCAGAGCTAGAAGTGGGAGGGGGGCATATTTGCCATCCAACATAATTACTAGCTTTATATATTGTTATAGACTATCAACATTAAATGTACTCTCCGCCAACAACCAAATAATTGAATCTGATTTACTGTCTACCCCACATTCTTCAAAAAAAAAAAAAAAAAGGTGCCATTAAAGCAGATTAATAAATAAAATGCGGATTTCCCAACTTTTTACCTCTCGTGAGCCAGGCTAGAAATCTTGTACGAATATATATATACTAGCAAAAATACCCGGCGTTGCCTGGGCCAGTAAAAATATTGAGAAGCAATTTATAATCGCCTTTTTTTTTCCTAAACTAAAAGAACTCAAAACATACCGCTTTGACGATTTAAAATGTCGCTAAATTTGCGGTTACTGTTTTGGGATACCTAGGATAATTTTGCTCCCCTCCCTACTTTATGAAAATATGCTTAGGTATTATAAAGTCAGTAATTTTTGTCAAAGAAAAATTGTCATTTAATGCTGAGAAAATATTGCTGACCATGAAATGACGCTAAAAGTTTTTGTCCTAAGTGATTTCGAAATTAGTAGGGAGCATTTGACAATTATTCGTGCGAAAAACACAAATTAATGGTAGTTTTAGTTTTGAGAGTTTGATTAATTTCGTACGCGGATTACTTTACGCTTTGACGTAAGTTTTAAAAGTTTATTAATGACAACGTACGGAATCGGCAAAAAAAAAAAAAAAAAAAAAAAAAAAAAAAAAAAAAAAAAAAAAAAAAAACAACTTTTCTTCAACTGTGGGAGTATTATCTCGATGATTAAGATTTTGGCGCAGTTTACAAATATCCGACAACACATCGGTTTATTTTAGGTTATATCTGGTAAGAAGCAAGTATATATTACATAGTCTTTGTCGCGCCGGTACGAACTGGCGTCTCTGCTCCTGAAAAATTACCAATAAGCGAGGAGTTATAATAATCATTTGCATACCAAATTCGGCAAGGAGTAGGCCTGTTCGAATTGGATTCTAAGTGACCAATTGTAAGTACCCCGCCCAATCAGCGCAAACATATTTTTAAAAATACCGTAAAATTGTATTTTTATCCGTTACCTGATTAAGCAGGACCGACAAATTTACGAAACTTGTGAAAATAATTGATACAGTGAACAATTTACTAATAAAGGAATACAATTTATTCTAAAAAAATAATATTTTCACGCAGCAATGCACATTAAGAAACACATTGCTTAAGGATAAATATTCTACTTACACAAACAACTAAGACTACAAAACGTTTTAAATACAAATCCTGGTAAAAGCCTGGATATTCCCCATGAAGCTGGAAAAAAAACCTTCATGATTTGACTTGAGAAAAGATTTGAACATTAAATACGGAAAGAAGAAATGATGCTCGCAATTTTAGCTTGCGACAGGGAGTTGAGATGATACACTAAATACTGAATTAGTTTGTTGGAAGCCTTCGCGGATTTATGCGAAAAATGTGCTTAAATTGGAATGAAAAAAGCGCTACCAATCGAACTTTTTCGAATATCGTTATAAATATGTGTTATTCTGATGTATAAGCTACATTATGGTAAAAGTTCTATTAAAATCCATTCAGTAGTTTTTGCGTGAAAGAGGAACAAACATCCATACATACATCCAAACTTTCGCATATATAATAGTAGCAATATATATATATAAATATAATATATATAATATAATTATATATATATATATATATATATATATATAATTTATAATATAGTAAAATTATAAATATTAAAATATACTATATATATATATATATATACTAGCAGAACCCGCACGGGTGATGCCGGTGCAGTTTAAATGGGACACAGGACACTCCACTGAATAAATTTAAATTCACTCCAACCCTCTGAAGTAAAATTACTATAGTTGAAGCGGTATAGTGATTGGCCACTTTAGCGACATCGTATTTGTATGCTTGAATAAAAAATAAATGAAAATATTTATCTGCATTATATAAAAAATAACTTTCATATGATACTTATAACTTAATAGCATGCTAACTACACATGGCTGTCGGATGAAACCATCAACTTTCAAACACTATTATTAGAACTAGCTGTCGTGGCCGTCACGAAACTTTCTTCTATATCTATCTTATGAATTCCGGTTACAAAATAAAATACGTACTCGCCCGAATAATTGGAGACAGCTCCAATTTCCCAATTATCGTAATAACCCTGCAAATGCAGAATCAATGAGCGAAATTGGAAATCATTGCAAAAGCCTTGTTTAGATTAATTGCAAACATTTTATTTGTTAGTAAAAAGAAATTGGCAACAGTTAAAAATTTCAAATCATTGAAAGTTTTCAGTTGTTTTGATAATTAAATAGCGTGAAAGCGATTTTTTAATGAATTAATTTTTCGCATTGTTGACTAAGCGCAAAAATCACCCACCCTCCCCCTGGGGCGATTGGCGCCAAAATTTAATCGATGCTTGCTTCCATATTGGGTTAGTGTTATTCCAAATTTCATTCAAATCGCAGCAATATTTCTCGAGATACAGTAGGTGCAATGACAAAATAAGCACTTTTGATTGCTCCACCCCCCTTTGAGATATTGAACACACAAATTGAATCAGCCACTTGTGCTCATCAGTAGGGTCTACCTATGGACCAATTTTCGTTTGATTCCGCCGGTTACTTCCTCAGATATAGCAATCACCCCGCGCAGAACACGTGCGATTGCTCCACCCCCTTGGAGGAATTCGCTAAAAAAAGTCAGGTGCACCAGTTCACATGGTGGTACATATGTGCAAAAATTTTTGTTCGATTTCATGCAGTAGTTTTTGCTCTAGCGCGCCACAAAAACTGGTCACACACATACAGACTCACACACACAGACACACACACAGACAGACATTTTCCAAAAATGGTCGAAATGGACTCAGCGCACCTCAAAACGTGCAAATCCGTCAAAATTCGACATTCGAAAATTTTCACGAATCCAATACTTTCTTCTATATCTATATACTAGCAGTACCCGCACGGCGATGCCCGTGCATTTAAATGGGAAGGAAGTCCACTGAATAAATTTAAATTCACTCCAACCCTCTGAAGAAAAATTATTATAGTTGAAGCGGTATAGTAATTTGCCACTTTAGCGACATCGTATTTGTATGCTTGAATAAAAAATAAATGAAATATTTCTGCATAAATAAAAAATACTTCATATGATACTATATTAATGTATTTTACTACTCATACTGTCTGAAAACACTTTTTCAGATATATTATTAGAAAAAAGTCAACGCAAAAACAAAAATGTCAAATTGATAGTAATTGGCCACCTTAGCATAGTTATTGGCTATGAAACCATACAGTTATTGGCCATGTAAACATTCAATGTTATACTGGATTATTCATATATATAGGAAAATATTATACCTTTACATGAATATAGTAAAGCATTATATGAAGATATTATACGGTTAACTGAATATATTTTCCATTCATTAAATATATTATAACACTATAGCATTCAATATCTTTCTCCATCTTTCCCTTTTTTATTTTTTGACTTCTTTTTATTTGTTCTAGTCTTCTTTAAAGCATTTTCTTTCTGTACGACTGCTTGTCCATTCCGTTTTCTTTTCTTTTCTTTATTTTTCACTTTTTGCTGCTTTTCTTGTTCATTGTTTTTAATAGTTGCTCTATAACTCTCAGACACTAAAATGAATGGTTTTTTTTGTCTATCCTATTAAGAAATTTTCTCCCACTTTTTGGCGCATTTTGTTGGTAATCATCGATAAATTTTTTTTCCAGCGATGTATAATGCTTTGGGGGGGGTGGGGAGGTTCCCCCCCTAAACTCAATTGAATGGTGGATACAGCCAAAATAGACACTAATTAATTGATTTACAAAACGATAACTAAGTCGAATTTAGTAATTTGGCACTCGCGATGCATTACATCAGGATAACGTTCGAAATTTAGTGCAAGTTTCAGGTCTGTATATTGTGCTTATGTGGTCTTCTGGGCAGCGGCTACTGACTTATTAGTTTAGTATTTGTACCGAATTTAAAAAAAGAAGTAAGATGATGCATTTTTTTAGCAGCCCATAAAATTTAAATAAATTTTGAGCCTGCCTCTTTTCACTTCCCACTTAAAAATACTATAAAACATACATTAAACTTCATTAGAGCACTAGATTTATATTCTAGCTTCAAATTCGACTAAGTTTGCTGAATTTGAGCCCTTATTTCTCAAATTATTGCCATTTTTAACTGAAACAGTAGTGCCAAATTTTGAGACGGCCAATATCCGATATAGAACTTTCAACTGTTCAAGTCTCTGCTTAAAAGGGACAAAATGTTTTACAAATTAATACTTGGGGTATTTTGCTACCGTAAGGATTAGCCCATTTATTTATTCTTTATTAACTTATTTTTTTTATTTTTTAGTTTTGCTACCATTTCGTGAGTGCAATGACCTCATAACTACTCAGCAGCCGGAACTCATAATGAAAAAAATTACGATGCACTGTAAAAAATAAATGTAGTTTTCACAGTATAATACAGCTAATTTTATAGTAACAAACTGTAAAAATTGCTAATTTTACAGTAATGAACAGTAAATTGCTGCTTTACAGTAATAACTGCTGTATATGTGCTAATTTATATTCTGTATACATGCTAACTGTAAAATTTGCTAATTTTATAGTGATAAACTGTCAAGTTGCTAATTTTACAGCACTAAACTGTAAAATTGCTAATTTTACAGTTACATTTTGCAATTTTAAACTGGAACCTTTGTTGCCAGTATTATACTGTTGTTTTTACAGTATAATACAGCTAAATTTTACGGCAATAAACTCTAAAATTTCTTACTTTACAGTAAGAAACTGTAAAATTGCTAGTTTTACAGTTTATTACTGCGCATTTTACAGTTTCAAATTCTAACCTCTGCTAGCACTTATACTGTAAAAACAACAGTTCATTTTTTGCATTGCATTACTTACTCTTTCAAATGGTAAAAATTTTTAACTCATAATTAGTTTGAACTTTGAAGTCCATTCATTATCACTACGTTCAGAGTTGAGTGTCACAGATTCTAAAAGCTTTTTTTTTTCACTGTAATATTTATGCATCAAAAATGTACCATTTTGCTGCAAATTTTGTAAGCAATCTAAATTAGTAAATTTGAGAGAACGAACTTGATTAGCAAAAAAAAAATTAAATAAATAAATTATACATCTCAGGTTTAACGCACAATTATACTTTTTGAGCAACCGGAACTTTCGCTGAATGATAATTACGACAGGATTTGCTCTTTTAAGTATTTTTTCGGGTTCAAAAATATCATCCTGAAATGAAAACGTGCAAAGATACCAATTAGCTAGGCATATAACTTTTAAAATATCAATTTCACAAAACTTGTGCAATAATAACCGTTTAAGTGCAAAAATTCCCTGTCAAAAATCACTCCAGTCCGCAGAAGCTCTTCACATACCTAATTATCACGTGTCACTCGCACATATTTTTTTTTTAGTTTTCCTTTTCTCACCCTGCTATTACAAGCATTCCCCTCACACAGGCATCATCCCCCATAATTGCCCCCAACTCGTATATCTTCACTTCCCTTCCTTCGTGGAAAGGTCCTGACATCGCAGACGATGTAAAAACTGTAATCA
This sequence comes from Uloborus plumipes, assembly GCA_038373865.1. Classification (NCBI taxonomy): domain Eukaryota; kingdom Metazoa; phylum Arthropoda; class Arachnida; order Araneae; family Uloboridae; genus Uloborus; species Uloborus plumipes. The sequence goes on from JAXGGA010004604.1 coordinate 66,566, forward strand.
GCAGGAAATTCTGCTCTGATAAGTATTTGTTTGTAAAGGTGAATTAATTCTTTCTGTCTACGGAGTGCTGGAGGAAAGATGAGTGTTCGGTTTTTTTATTCCTTTTTTGTTTCCACCCTTTGCACGTCCATGAATGGTGTCATAGGGGGATGTCCCACACCCTGATTTCTGGTAGAAGATTGTGGCAGTGTACATGATCGAAGGAAGTTAATTCGTCAAATGGGCCTTCCCTTGAGGGCGAGCAATAAGAAAGCACTCTTGAGATAAGGTACGTGTAAAAACTTCTAAACCGTGTTGTAAGAAGATCTATCGTGCATGAAGATAAATATGAGTAATTACAATATTTCAAAGCAGAGATACATATCGGAGCGGTAATTCGATTTCTCAAATTTATATTCACTCTAGAAATTGTAAGTGCGTCTAAAATGCTGAAGGGATTTTCAATTTAAAAGAAAAGAAAGCATCATAATTAACGCAAAAGAGTTCTAAGAAATGAGTTCCAGATTTTTAATTATTTCGCTATTGGCTCTGTTCAGGGGTGCCCACAGGGGGGGGGGGATTATGGCGCAAGTTGCGCCATCGAAATTTTTGGGGGGGATTTTTTTAAACTAATTTATTTATTCATTTAAATTATTTATTAATTTACTTTTTAAATTAAATTATTTACTGATTTTTTAATGTAAATTATTCGTTAATTTATTTTTTTAACTTAAGTTATTTCTTTATTATTATTTATTTATTTATTTTGTGTTTGTGTGTGGAATCTCTGAAAGGGGAAAAAAGCGATTCTATTCTGCGCATAATTAGTACTTTAAAAATATTAATAATATACAAAAAATAATAGTTTTGATTTAAAAAAAAAATAAAAATATTAAAAAATATAAATAAATAATATTAAAAAAAAAGTAATTTAAAAAAGAAATAAAATAAAAAAGAGGTATGAAAATCACAATAGGGTTGTGAAAAATTTGGGGGGGGGGGGGGGGAGTTTGCGCCATTGAGCTTGGAGGGATGGGCACCCCTGGCTCTGTTTCGTATATTTGACACGTAAATCTTTGTGTGCAACCGATTTTAGACGGTTATTGATTTATACTGTATGTCAGTTGTTTTTATTTGGGTTACTTAAAATTCATTTTTGGTTACTTATTACTTTTTATAGGATCAGTCTCAGATCATCGATACTCCCACCCCCCCCCCCTCATTTTTCCATTCTTGAAAATGTCGCCTTTGCAAATCTTCCTTCTAGTGCTTACATCGAGTTTCAACGTAAAAAACGCAGAAGTAAGGTCAATTTGCCCCCTTCCCCCTCAAAAAAAATTTCCCTTCCGGAGAAACCCCCTTGCGAACCCCCGAGATCCGGCACTGCATCGGGAGAATCGATCTTCACGATTTTTTTTAATCGATTGTAGTTGATCAAACTTCGATCTCTTACATTCTTTTACCCTTTTCATTTAGAAAGGAAGTTACGGGTAAAAAAAACTGGTAACTTCCACATAATTAGGAAGGTATTACTTTCAAATATCGTTGTTAAATCAATGATTATATACAAGACTGACATTGGTAATGAATTTTTAATTATAGAGCAATAATATTAATCGTAATTATCATAAGTTTTTATTAAAAGCTTCCTTAAAGCAAACATGAAATCCATTTTGTTTGTTGACTCTGTTGATATTCATCTTTATCTTAGCCAAAAAAATTGCAATTGAAGAACACACTAATTTTTTCCCCAAACATTATATCAAAATATATCTCATGTATTGGCAGCATAAACAAATAATTTACAATAAGTTTTAGGAAAATCCTAATTATGCTAACAACAAATATAGTAAAAAAAATTAAAAAAATACTCTTAGCAAATATAAAAACTAAGCTAAGTATAAACTACGAACACTAATACTTGAAAATTACAAATTTCGTATGCACATCTCAAATATAAAACGGGGAACAATGTAAAAGTCAAATTTTACCGTCTACTCCGCTCTGAACGGAGTCCTGAAACTGATGTTTCAATGTTCCTAATTGCCGAAATGCGGACACTCGCATTCACTATATTTAATAAGCTCGTTCAAACTATAAACGTTAAACACATTTCTGAAAAAAATGTAATTTTTGATCCACATAATAAAGAGACAAGAGTCAAAGAAGTTCTAAAATGCATTAAACGTTCCGAGTTTCATTTTTTCATTAATAATATAATTATTATTATATAGTAATTGGAGAAGGAACAAAATGTAAGTCGAAAACTATCGTTGCCTTAAAAAATCTGATTTTTTAAAATTAGGAAGCAATGAGTATAATTAGCTATCAGTTTAGACCACACCACGCATGTTTATTGTTGTTGTCGTGCCAGCCAGGATGGCAGTTTGGGGTGCTCTACTTCACTTTTCCAACTGTACCGTAATTCGGTGTGAAGTGGCATGTGGATTACTTCCATTTTACACACATGCATAAGCACCCCGCTTATAGAAAAAAAGGACAGGGGAGAGAAAGTACATGCATACTGAGCCAGGATTCGAGCCCGACGAATATTTATTCCTGGACCAAATTAATTTTCGTAGATTTCATCAATAGGAGAGCGCGAGAAGCTAATTTTAATAATGAGAGACGATAACATTATTTCAATGTTTTGTTCATAACTCAACCAACTTCACTTAAAAGTACAGCTAATTATAACAAGAAGTTCTGTCAAGAACTAAACGAGCCTACTTTCCCAAACATCGACATCGGCATTCTAGCATCTGATCATTATTCTCTTGATTATCTAAGACTAAAAATTATGTCAAACATACCTTTTTAGCACTTGAAGCTGATTTCTAAAAGCAAAATATACCCCTCTCATCAGATGAAATAGACACATAAAAAGTAAATAAATGAATAAATAAAGCTTTGTCGCACCTTTTAAAGAATGTAACTGTTACAATTCTTCCGTAGAAAAATTCCTCAATTGTTTTCAAAAAAAATTAAAAGTACAAAGTACATCAAAACACATTTTATCAAAGAAAGAAAAAAAATAAAGAAAAAAAAAAGAAAAAAAAAAACTCGTCCGTTGATAAAATGTCTCGAATTTCACTTTTAATCCGCTGCCAGTTGTTAAATATAAATAAAGAATAAAATGCCCTCGTGAATGAAACATTTTTGTTACAAAAAAAATCGTCTGCCAAAAATAATAATAATAATAATAATAATAAATTCAATAAAACAAATGAATAAATAAACAAAAAATCGTCTGCACAGTCGGTCATTTTTTTTTCGGACTGTTTACTCAAAAGTTATTAGGGGTGACAGCTTGCTTGAGCGGTTCAATGTTGAACGAAAAATTGTTCAAATCGGAAATGTAAATACGGGAATGAAGTATCCTTGAAAAGTTCTTTCCAACAAAAAAAAAGTTTGTTCAAATCGGACTGTTCATTAAAAAGTTAGTATCGCGGGACCGGTTATTTGAACGGCTGAAACTTAAACCAAAAATTGTTCAAATCAAAAAATCAAATATGGGAATGAGCTGTACTCGCCGAGATCTTTCCAACAAAAAAAAGTTTGTCCAAATCGGAATGTTCATTCAAAAATTATTAGGGGGGGGGGACAGACAGACAGACAGACCGACCGACCGACGCACAAATTCCCCATCTCAATACCCTACTTTCAAATTTTTAATTTTTCGGTATTTATTTCATTTTTTTGTTTTGTTTTTGACTTTTTTTTACTTGGCGATATTTTTTGGACTTGGCGACATTTTTTAGATGCATTAAGCCAATTTTAATGCTTTTTTCGTCTCTTTTATTTTTAACGGGAAAGTAGGCTAAAAACTCAATAGGAATCAACGGAGAGAAAAAAATTTAAATCCTCCTCCAAAAGCGCAACCGAAACTGAGCATATAAAAAAGTATACGGACACTGTGTCTTCCCGAAAATCCAAACGTGAAACCTCTGGGATATGAATGTGTGGTGATATTAAAATAGCAAGAAAAAAAATGCGTTAATACTGGATATTTTTTGTCTGTTAAAAATTTAGACAAAAAATTATAGTTCAAAAACATGAAAAAAAAAAAAAAAGTTTTTTTATATGTTGAGGTTCAATTTCGTCTCCATTTTCATTCCATTCCATTTGTAGAAACAAGAAACGCAACAAGTAGGACCCATCGAAATTGCTGATTGGCGAAATCATGTTATTTGAATTTAAGGTGAGAAGGGACTTTCAGATGATCAAAAAATAGTCAAAAAATTAGTTCTTCTTTGATGATATTTCTAAAAACTATATGATTAAAATACATGTTATTGCTATTGTAAATAAGTAGCTTTACCTTATTTGTGGTGAATTTGTACTCAAAACTAATTTAATAATGAAATATACAACAGTAAATGTTGATTTTCTCAAAACATAATTTTACTCGTGATTACAAATTTCATACTGGTCCAGTGTAGAAAATTATTACTTAAATTTGCTAAAAAATTTTTGCAATGTACTTAAGAGGTTTGTTAAAATTTTGTTGGGAAGGAATTTTCTATTTCATTAGCTGTGTCGAATATGTTTGCTATGTTTTACTGAAATATGGATATCTTTTACAAAAAAAAATGTAGATTTTAGTTAGTTTTTTTTCTTTAATTTTTGCCACAATATATAGAAAAAGTACTCCCAACATTTTATTTTCTGGTGTTTTATGTTCCACATTTTGCTTGTATTTTGTCATTTTGATGAAATTTCAGGCGCGAGGAATAATATAGAAAAAGCGTTAAAATTCAAATTTTAAATTTCAAAAAAATTAATTTTAAACTATTTGAACGAAAATTTTTATATGTGTTAGTATTAGCAACATATAGCTATGCTGCAAATTTCAAAGAAATTCATTGTAAATTGCTAAAGAAAAAAATGATAGTCCCTTGTCGCCTTAAGACACAAAAATTCAAATCAATGTCAGGGGTTGGATGCCAGAAGTTTTTATTATTACATTTTTTTATGGAATTGATAGCTATAAATGACTTTCCCTAGTTTTCAAATATTTCATTTAAATTGAATTTTACATCTCTAAAACATATCAAGAAGTATTTTTACGTCTTGAAAAAAGCTGCACCTTTGCTAATAAAAATATTGGAATTTCCTACAAGCAGTAAAACTCTAAAAGTTCGTCCTCATGAAGCTGCTAGAACTTCATTTCAGCGAACACCATTCTGACACATTCATTTGTTTCTAACTAAATATTGAACATTGAGTAACCCTTCACTTTTTTATCAGATGTCGATGAAAGGTTTCAGGAGAGCAAAAGAGCTGACGTACTCAAGGCTGCTTGCTTTCTGTCATCACACATCTAACCTATGATTAGCGTCAGTAGCTTAGTACGTTAATAAGACGTAATGCAATGTCGAAGGCTTTAATGATCGCTTACAGTTCCCAGAGGACAATCAAAGGGCGAAAATAGTTCATATATAAAATTGATCCGAATCTAGTTAATAAGATATACAAAACATGATTGTTAGGGTTGTTAAATACATTATTGATGAATGGCTCCGTATAATACCATGTTTCGGATTATATTTGATGAAGATGCAATTGACCAAACGAAAAAAGAATGCTGCCTTCGAAAATAGAAACAAGTGTAAATATATATATATATATGTAACAGCGTTCAGTACTTTACAAGATTTAATCGGCATGGTGAACAGTATTTAAAAAATAAATAAATAAATAAACATGGTTACATAAACGAGTTCTACATAAGAAACAACTATCAGGGCTCGATTACAATATCGGGGCTCTAGGTAAGCTCATTTTCGGGAGGGGAGGGCTTTTGTCAAATCTCGCAATTTTTTGACATTGTCTCAAACAATTTTAGCAGGAATTTCCCGGTCTTTCAGTAGAAAATGGAAACTTTATGTTTATACTTATTTTTGCTAGCATATTTCAACAATTAGGAGCTTTATGGGAGCAACTGGGGGTGAGGGGGGGGGCTCAATTTATGGGACCAACTGAAGCAACACTCGTTGATTATTTTTTACGTGAAATGACCACATAGCTGCAAAAAAAAAGAAAAAAACTCAAAAAAGGCACTTTAGATTAAACACGTATTATCTGCAACTGGAACTTACGATGAAAAAAAATACACCCTGAAGTTTTTTTTTTTTTTCAAGTATGGGGTTGTTAAGAAATACTACCACTCAGATTTTTTTTTTTTTCATACTCAAAAGTCACTGATTTATTAGTTTAGTATTTACACCGAATTTCATAAAAGTAAGATGATACAGCTTTTAGCTGCCTATTAAATTTAGATAAATTTTGACTACAACTGGGAAACCTGTGCGCAGTCCGTGAACTTGTGCAGGCCTTAAAAGACGGCTTTTCTATTGATCTAATATTTAACTACTATATAGATTGTAAAACTCTGCATGACTTAAAAATTGTTGCACCTAAAGTAATCTGAATAATGTGCGAAATGAAACATGCTCGTGTTCAACTATCATTAGTCGTCGATTTAGAGTGTGGATAATAAAACGAAACATTCTATGAATATGTAAGTGCTTTGGGCTCTTTATTGGAGGAATATAGCAGGGAGACTTTCAGATTTTGAAGCGCACACACTCCGCCACCCAACACCCACACCCCTGTTGTGAAACTTGTATTTGAACCGTATTTAGTAAAATACCAAATCCTCTTACAAAACGGCAAATGGATAATTTTTTTTTTTTTTTTTTTTTGGTTAAAAGAAAGTTTACGTTCCGAAGTTTGACCCAAATATTCTATAAAGTTAATTAACAATATTAAGATGTCAAAAAAAAAAAAAAAAAAGAACTGACATTTTGCAATAACTTTACAACTATTGGGAGGGGAGGGGGGCAAGAAAAAAATAATATGATTTTTTTCAAAGTTTAAAATGAAGTACCAATTTTTTTTTCTTCTTGATTCCTTTTGGAGAGATATTTAAACAAGTTGTTATTTATGTAAAAATATCTTAATTAATCTTGTTACAAATAATTACCCTTTTGTAAATACAGTTTAACACTTAAATGTTTTTTTTTTATTTATTTTATTTTTATTTATTTTTTTTTAAATTCCAGTACTGTAAAATAAATTGATCAAACTATACCAAAACTATAATAAATACATAATTTACTTTATATATTTATGAACTTTTTCGACATCCTTTGCTGCTGCGAAATTTAATGCGGCCTCTACTAATACAAAAGGTTATCCATCTCTGTAGCAGAGGTTCCAGTTAAAAACTATAAAATGCACGGTAATAAACTAAAACTAGCAATATTACAGTTTCTCACTGTAAAGCAGCGATTTTACAGTTTATTACCACAAAATCAGCTGCATTATACTATAAAAACAAATGTATAATGCTGTTAGCAGAGGTTTCAGTTTAAAAACTACTAAAATGCACGTTAATAAGCAGTGAAACTTTTTTTTTTTTTTTTTGCAGTTATTACTGTAAAGCAACAATTTTACTGTTTATTACTGTAAAATTAGCAACTTTTACAGTTTGTTACTATAAAATTAGCTGTATTATACTGTGAAAACAACATCTTTTTTTTTAGTGTTTCCTTCCGGTGTGTATAAATACTGTGTATATTTTTATTGATATTTCTTCTTTCCTTTTTCTTTATAACAGACGCGATAAATCGCATCTTATGAAAGACTAAAAAGCATTAAAAGTGGCTTAATGCATCTAAAAAATATCGCCAAGTCCAAAGAAAAAGTCAAAAAGAAATAAAAAAAAAAATGAATATTGAAAAATTAAAAATTGAAAGTAGGGTATTGAGATGGGGAATTTGTGTGTCGATCGGTCTGTCGGTCGGTCTGTCTGCCCCCCCCCTAATAACTTTTGAATGAACATTCCGATTTGAACAAACTTTTTTTTGTTGGAAAGATCTCAGCGAGTATACTTCATTCCCATATTTACATTTTCGATTTGAACAATTTTTCGTTCAACATTGAGCCGTTCAAACAAGCTGTCCACCGCTAATAACTTTTGAGTGAACAGTCGATTTAAACAAACTTTTTTTTTTGTTCGAAGGATCTCATCAAGGATACTTCATTACCGTATTTACATTTTCGATTTGAACATTTTTTCGTTCAACATTGAACCGTTCAAGCAACCTTTCCCCACCTAATAACTTTTAAGTGAACCGTCCGAATTGAATAAACTTTTTTTGTTCGAAAGATCTCGGAGAGGCTCATTCCCATAGTTCGCTTTTTGATTTGAACCATTTTTCGTTCAACGTTGAACCGTTCAGAAAAAAACTTAACATTAGCGCCTACGGGGAAATTTAAGTTGAATGTTGATCCTGAGCTTAAAGGCGGATTTCCTTCAAACTAATTTTGTAAGAAAATGGTTTTGATAAATAATGCATTGTAAAGTACTTTTCTGAATAATCTTCTGTGAGGACTGATTCTGACTCCGACTCCATAAACATGGCGAAATGCAGGCTCAGAAAAAAAAATGACTGACTGTGCAGACGATTTTTTGTTTATTTATTTATCTGTTTTGTTTTTATTTATTATTCTTATTTTTTTTTTTGGCAGACGATTTTTTTTTGTAACAAAAATTTTTCATTCGCGAGAGCATTTTATTCTTTATTTATATTTAACAACTGGCAACGGATTAAAAATGAAATTCGAGACATTTTATTAACGAACGAGTTTTTTTTTCTTTCTTTGATAAAATGTGTTTTGATGTTCTTTGTACTTTTATTTATTTATTTATTTTTTGAAAACGATTGAGGAATTTTTCTACGGAAGAACTATAACAGTTACATTCTCTAAAAGGTGCGACAAAACTTTATTTATTCGTTTATTTACTTTTTACGTGTCTATTTCATCTGATGAGATTGGTATATTTTGCATTTAGAAATCAGCTTTAAGTGCTAAAAAGGTATGTTTGACATAATTTTCAGTCTCAGATAATCAAGAGAATATTGATCAGATGCTAGAATGCCGATGTCGATGTACGGGAAAATAGGCTCGTTTAGTTCTTGACAGAACTTCTTATTTATTGGTGATTTTCTTTCATTTTAATCGGGGAGGTGAGGGGGTATTTTCTTACGCTTTGTATGGTGGATGCGTTATTGTTTCATTATTATTCCTTTTAAAATTCCTTCTTAAGATCATTCTTATTAATTTATTTATTTTTCCTTTGGTATTTTTTTTACATAGCGTGTTCTTTTTACATTGTTGTTTTAAATACCGAAGTTTTACGACATTAATTTTTATAATCAAATTCGACTTCGGACCTTTTTTAAAACTAGATACGTGAAAATGAACTCATTTAGACCATGCTTCCCATTTTTATTCTCTCGTCTTTAAAATAAATAAGATTTATTTTTCATTTTCAATAACGAATTTTCTGAACAGAATCTTTGAAGTAATTGGTTACATTTCTTACTACATAGATAATTTATGTTTTGGTCATTGCTACATGAACTTCACTACAACCGTTAGATTGTTACGACTCTTAAGATTTCTTATTTGTATAATTTTTAGTCTGAATAAAATGTCTGAAAACAAAGACTAAAATTAATGCAAAATTATGTATTTTAAAAACGGAGTGTAATTACCTGACTGCGATGCGATCCCTTATTGCGCAAATTTTAATGACAGGAACGATTTCAACGAAATTTTTTTCTTTTTAGTTTTCATTGAGAAGCAACACACACAAAAAAATCCTTATTCAGCAAATTTTGCTGACTATTCAGGAAATTTGGAGACAATACTGGAACATCGAGATTTTCCCTTCTATTGTAAAAGAAAAACATATTTCAAAATGCTTAGTGTCCCTTCTCATCAGATAGTTTTATATGTGAGATATAACTTATTTTATGATTCGGTAAAATTAGAATTTCATTCGGTAAATTGAGAATTTTCTCCCTCCCAAAAATAGTCATTCGGGGAGTCCCTGCTTGATTTATTTCCTTAACTTATCATTACCCAAACGGATGAATGGAAATATTTAAATCCTCAAGTAGCAATACCACTTCATCAGTTTTCTTGACTTTTAGCCTCCCCCCCCCCCCCCCAAGAGTAATGCAATTCAAATTTTGACTTATAAAATTCAAATCACCACACTCGAAACAAGAACCCACCACCAGTTCTCCCTATAGGCATTTACGAAAAAACATGCAAATTATAATGACCATGATTGATAGCCATGTCCGCCAAACCATCATCTCCTGATGAGGCACGAATTTCAAGATAAGCACTCCAGAACTGCAGTTGGTACCTTTGTTCCATAACACTTCGCGCTCTCTTCCCAATACTACGAGGGAGGGTGTGAGAGGAAATACATATCTGCATGCATATATATATATCCTCACCACCAAATATGGCACGCCTACCTGATTGATAGTTCGTTGTGATTGGCCGAGCATGCGTCCCCGTAGAAGGGTGATTTGATAATATGAGGTTGTCGTTGAAATTATATATCGCATCACGGATAGCAGAAAAATTGCATTTTCGTTTAGTTTTTTTATTATTTTCCGCTCTCCCCCTTTAAAAGAAGACGGGCATGTCGTATTTATGTGCTCTGCTTTTGCTTTTTTGTTGTGTTTTTTGGCATGCGCGAAGCGTAGTGGATTTTTAGTTTTTGGTGTTTGGCAACCACCTGCTTTATGTCTTGCGTCGTGTGTGGCTTTCCTTTCTCTTCTCTCTCAAGTCATTTCAGAAATTCTTTGGAGTAAAAAACTGAATGAGACGATTTTTCAAGTGCTAATTTTGCTTTATTTATTTGTTTTTATTCGTCATCATTACTAGTACTTTATTTTATTTTATTTTTCTCTGGTAAGATAACACTGGAGTTTTGCCCTTGCTGTCGTGCTGTAATTTGTTTTGAATCAACGGAGTGACGAACGAATGACTCAAGATAGAATGGGGATTTTTATATTTAGACGGAAAAACAAGGCGCAAGCAGGTGTCAATTTTAATGTGTTATATCCAATATGTTAATATAGGAGAATGAATGGATTGTTATGAAACCAGCACCTACCGAGAAAAAAAATTCTGGTGACACCACTTTGTGTCACCTCAACTAATTATCACTACCTGATACCAAATGCTCCTCGGGTGCAATTTTGTCACAGATCCTCAGCGTAATAAATTTCATTCTATACACCAGAGAGCAGGGGTCTATAGCCTACGGCCCGCGGACCACATCCGACCCTCAAACTGAATTTGTCTCGCCTGCGGAAAGCTGACAAACTGGGAAATAAATAAATAAATTTAAATTTAATGTAATATCTTCTCTTTTCGGCATTTTTAATTAAAACTGAGCCGAGAGAATATTAAAAACCACTACTTTTTTTCTAAATACGCCAGCTCATTGTACATATTCAACAATGTTAAATTTAACAAATTATGGGGTAACGAATGTAAAAATTCACAAAAAACCCACATGGGTAAACATTCAGTTTTGGTATATATGGGTGATTCTACAAAAATGGGCAAATTTGTGTTCCATACTGATTGCGTTTTTTTGTTTTTAATTTAATAAAAAACTATTTTGGGAATATTTTTATGCGTCTTTTGTTCTATAATTTCCGTTATCAACAATGTCAATATTTAATTATTATTCATTTTAAAAAAGGATATTCGATCGAAATATCATCCACATGCCCTGTCCCATAGGTGCAATTTTCCCGATCAATAGAATATAGATTTAAAAAAAATAAGTGATTTTTTTTTCAAGAGTTTTTTATTTATAAATATGAATGTGTGCAAGATGTAAATCACAAAAAAAGCAAAATAATATGAAAATAATATCTCTAAAAGTTAATCTAAACTTTGTCCCAGCGATTATCAGTCATCCACATGTCTAAAAAGTATAGATATTTTTCTCTGAAATGTTTTATTTCAAAATCTGGCAACACATCTTAAAATAAAGCATGGAACTTTGTTATTCCTGGCTGAGGATTAATTTTGCTGTTCTGCAATTACTTTTTGATAAAAAGCAAGCTAAACTCAACTTTCAAGGCAAGTGTTTTTTATCTTTGTCATTAACATGCCCCACAGAATGCATGTAAAATGTACATGTAAATAAATTTTGATAATGAATAATCCTAAGGCTTACATTTGTGGGTTCTAATTCGAAGTGAAGCCGAAAAATATTCAGATATGACTTTTGGAGAACACAATTACTTGTGATTTGTCATTCACATGCCCTTTTTCTATTGTCATTCACATGCCCCAATATAAGACACGTGGATGAATCAAAAGCCAAACTATGACAGTACAATGTTTAAAAATTATGTCTAACAGTTTACTGGTTAAAAAATTTCATTAATATACCTATTGTGTTTGTGTTATTCACATACTTACTGTGTTATATTCACATACCCATTGTGTCATCCACATGTCCTTTTTATCATTCACATATGCCTTCAAAAAATAAAAATCCAAAAATACAATAAAATACAAACATTTAAGCTCTGCTGATATTCTATTTTAATTATGTAACTTATCAAGTGCTTTGCTGATTTTTTTCAGATTTTTAATTTTAAATTAATTTTTTGAAATCTACATGTTAGAAATATTCCCATTTTTGTAGAATCACCCATATACAGAAGAAAAATCATTTTTCCCAAAAATAAAAATGTTTACAAAGTTAATAAAAAATAAATGAATAAAAAAGTAAAACAAAATGAATGAAATTAGAGGGGATTATGGCGCAAGTTGCGCCATCAAAATTTTTGGGAGGGATTTTTTAAATTTAAATTATTTATTAATTTATTTTTTAAATTAAATTATTTACTGATTTTTTTAATGTAAATTATTCATTATTTATTTTTTTAACTTAAGTTATTTCTTTATTATTATTTCTTTATTTATTTTGTGTTTGTATGTGTGTGTGATTGGAATCTCTGAAAGGGGAAAAAAGCGATTCTATTCTCCGCATAGTTAGTACTTTAAAAATATTAATAATATACAGAAAAATAATAGTTTTAATTAAAAAAAAATAAATTAAAATATTAAAAAAAATAAATAAAAATATTAAAAAATATAAATAAATAATATTTAAAAAATAAATAAATAATATTTTAAAAAATAAATAAAATAAAAAAGAGGGATAAAAATCATAATAGGTTTGTGAACAATTTTGGGGGGGGAATTTGCGCCATTGAGCTTGGGGGGATGGGCACCCCAGGTTTAACAGTATAATACAGCTAAATTTTACGGCAATAAATATGCTAACTTTACAGTAAGAAACTGTAAAATTGCCAGTTTTACAGTTCATTACTGTGCATTTTACAGTTTTAAATTGGAACCTCAGCTGCCAGTATTGTACTGTAAAAACAGAAATTCATTTTTTGCAGTGTATAGAAAACTTGCACGCTACATGTAAAAAATCTCTTAACAACTAGGTTATTTACATAAAAAAAAATAATAATAATAAGCTACCTTTCGTTTCTTCTTACATAAGATCAACTTTCCAACTAGTATTTTCAAATTTTATTTGCATCCCGAAAAAGTGTAAAATACGTGTTTGTTATATCATTAACAATGATAACTGATTAAATGACATCCGTTGAGTTTACGTTGTCTTTCTATTAATGACGAAGATGAGTAAACTCCCAACACCATCTTTTATAAGTGCATTAAAAAGGGATCATAAAACAATTAAGATTTTAACCTGACCGTTAACCTGGTCTCTTAATGATGATCAAGCTGTTCATTTTCAAAACCTCCATTTCAACTGTATACTTAAAACTGGAATTGAAGTATAAATTACTGTTTTAGGAAAATACAAAAATGAAATATATTTCAATTTTACGGGATGCACAAATTGGTGTTAGTATCAAATTTATTTTTATTTATTTATTTATTCATTTTTTTCTTTTTTTTAGCGTTGTGGGGAGAGGGATATCATTTACCATTTCTGCAAATGAACTTTTGAAATCGTTCATGCAAAAGTAATAAAAGACACAAAATAAAGTATTATGGGAGAATAATATTAAAATTTGCTTGCTTATATAGTGTGGTAGTAAAAAATTTAGGCATTTTAATGGAGCATCCATTAACTGACAAGTTCAAAATGTTTAGTTTTCAATACCTCCCAAAGAGGTAAACAAACATCTTTAATTTCTTCTATTGTGCGTAGTTTATTTTACCACGACAAGATCAGCTTTTTACAATAACAATAACAATAATTAAAACACCTACAAACAACAATCATAATTGATAATTTTCTCAATAAATAATAGTAAAGATGTTGAGTATACAATAATAATAATAAATAGATAGAAGAATAATAAATTAAAATAATTAATAATAATAATAAGAATAATAATAATAATTATTATAATTATTATTATTATAATTATTATTATTATTATTATTATTATAATTATTATTATTAATATATTATTATTATTTATTATTATTATTAATTTTTTATTAATTATTTAAAATTATTATCTGCATTAGTCAGTCATTTACTCAGAATGTGAGACCCACAATTTGTTGGTTCGTGAAAAGCGGAGTAAAACACGTTGGTTCGTTTCCTTCCAAAAAGTAAATGCACGACACTTTAAAGCTTCTGGAGAAATTAAAAATCGAAAGTGTGCAAGCATTTCGCGACGTAAGAAGAGACAATAAACGAAATTCAATTCCAAAAACACTCTCTATGTTTTCAGGGGCTGATACTGAGGAGGAAAATTCTGACAAATTCGCTTTTACGCTACAGTGGACACATTTTTCTTTTTTTCAATTATTGATGATCTATTTATGTCTTAAAAAACTTTGTGTGAACTTTGTATATTTACTACATCTAAGAGCGCAAAGAAATTGGTTGCAAAAACAATTCATATTTTTTTGAAATTTAAATTAAATTTTTTTTGTGGACGAAAATTCCAAATTAAAATTGCTCCATGCATCACAATATTTATGGACGTAACTAAACTATAGCAAGACATTACGATACTGTTAGTTATCATTGATGGATGAATTTTATTGATTAAGGTTCTGTAAAATTAGAAATTCGACTGTTTTATTGTTAAAGTTACCTTAATTACTGAAAAAATCATCAAAATTTTCATTTTTAGCCATCATTTATAAACTATTTCATAAAACATTACATGTAATGCATAAACTTATGCAATCATACCTAATAACTGGAAATTAAATGAAAATTTATAATTTGAAAAAAAAAAAAAAAACATGTGATGCATGAGCAATTTGAAATTTGGGAATTTTTACGAAAAAAAATTTTAAATTTTAACTTAAAAAAATATTTACTATTTTTGCGCCAATTTTTCTTAATGATTTTAGATGTAATAAATATACTAGCATACAAAGTTTTAGACAGACAGATGAATAATTGAAAAAAAAAAAAAAAAAAAACATTTTGTGTCCACTGTAGCCTTAAAAGAAAGCAATAGAAATGTATAACAAAAAAAAAAAAAAACAAAAAAAAACTTTCCGAGTGTCTAAGAGATGGCGCTGGTGTGTCAAAACGGACCTCTCGTTCATTCATCAGTGACGATAATTATCGAAATTGTTCTTCTCTGAAAAACGCACAGGTTTCCCTTCCCTATCTTCAAGCGAGCAATGGGCTGACAAACCGAGATACCAATTTCCCGTGTGGTCCCAATTGGCCCTTAGGCTCTGCCTCAAACTGATGATTATAAAGCTTACCAAATAACAGCGTACGTCAGCTGGGGGGAGAAATGGTGGGTAAGAAGCAAGAAAGAGAAATGAAAAATAGATAGCAGCGCTGAAAGAATGGGATAAAAAAAATCTGCCCATGTAATTTGGGTCTTTCATGAGCGCGTGGGCTGGGCCATAATGGTCAGATCCGTATGGAGTACCACACGTTGGGGCTGAGGTATTTGGGGCCAGTTGCGCGTAAATCACACTTTTTGCGGACGCATTTGTTGTTTGTTTCTTTGCTCTCATGGGTGTTTTGAGGGCTGGAGTAGGCTGGTTGTTTCTCAAAACGGTATTGAGGAGGAGCAAGCTGTCAGTTTTCGTAGTGGATGTCTCTTTTTTGAAAGATGATTTAAGACAGTTGGCAGAAGTATGACAGACGTTGACTTAAATTTGTTTGGATATTTGGTATTTTTAACTTTCTAAAAAAGACAGAAGTGTTTAGTATTTTTAAGGCGTTGTCTAAGAGATTGCTGAAAATATCATGAAATGCTCATGCATTTGATTGATTAGGATACAGATTTTATCTCAAAGTTGTATGTTTAGAAATTATCCAAGGAATCATTTATTGATCGCAGTGATAGAATTTTTTTAACGATTTCTACTAATTTTAAAGTTTTTACTTTTCGACTCGTTTTTTACTACTCGTTGCATTATTTGTTCTATGGGTGCCTACTATACCGTAATTTGGTGTAAAGTCTTACTTTCACAGTACACACATTCCATAGGGACCCGTTTATAGGATAGGCAACAATTCAAAGCCCAACACATTCACAATGAAAGGATAAGAACGGAAGACACATTCGCAATGAAAGGATAAGAACGGAAGACACAAAGTACATCTATCCCCGAGCCGGGATTCGAACACGGGATTATAATAATCATAATAATAATAATAAGAAGAAGACTGATGATGATAATAATAATAATAACAACAACAGCAACAGCAATAAATAAATAAATAAACAAAGGGTTATTCCATAGTGGCTAACGTAACATTCAGAGCTGATTTTGTAACTGTTTTTACTTGTAACTCAAAGAATAAAAAATATTTTTTAGTTATGCTGGTGGATTTACAATGTACATGGCATCTATGTATCATTTATGCTAAGAATTTAAAACAAAATTACTGACAGTAGAGATTCTTTCAACCAAAATAGCAGCGTGACTAACGTAACATTTTTGCAGCCCTGAAAATTAATGCTCATGTAGTGAGGCAAAAATTTCTCAAAGTTAAGCAAGTGTTAAAAATTGAATGACATATTTGAAAAATGTGTAAAGTCGGCTTTTGAAAACCTTAAACACATTTATTAAACCTCAATGTTTTTAAGTCTTAAGTGTCACTTTTACTCAAGATGGAATGTGACTAACGTAACGTGACTAACGTAACCATCGAATAACAAGAAGTAGACACACTACAAACTATTTATTATGGCTAATCTCAGTGATAATTACAATACCTTTTCAATATGTTTTAACTTATGTTGTATGATTTTTATTTATTCATTTATTATTACTTTTATTTTTTTTTTTAACTTTTTTCAATTCGATATTTTTTTTTCCTTCTGCTGAGGTTGACATTTCTATGGAATGACCCTAAAGAAGGAAAAAAAAATTTCTTGTCACTCTATAGCTCAAAAAGTTACTAGTAAGCTATAAATTCAAAAAAAAAAAAAAAAAAATTGCAAACGAGCCCGCTTATTGGAATATTGATAAAAATATTATCCCGCTTTATGCAATGCATTTTCAATGTACCAAACTGGTGTAATGTATTTTTTTGATTCCGGATAATGGAATATCCCGCTTATTAGAATATTTTCTCGTGGCAAAACGGTTATTCCATCAAGCGGGCTCCGCTCTGCAAGCTACGTTTTCTATAAATTTTCGTTACGCTGTCACTTATATACACGAAGATAAAAGTATTTCTTTTTAAAGAACAACTTTCTTGCAAGTTTTTGGGTCATATCTGGCAGCTTTTCGAAGAAATTTCACCAAACTTTGAGAAACTGTGCAGCATGCAAGGGAATCATTATTCTTATATTTGAAAAAAAAAAAAAAAACACACAGAAAATTTGATAAAATTTGAAAATTTAAAAGAATTAACTGTTAATGCGCGAACGATAGCATTTTATATTACTTTCTTAATTTTCATAGCAAATTCATATTTCATTTTTCAAAGATACTTAGAAAACAAATTAATGGAGTATTTCAACTACACATTAGTAAGAGATTTTTTTTAATTAGGGGCAAAGTCAAGGTGAACATTTACCCCCATTTTAGGGGAGGGTGTCTTTGAGCGTTAATGATCTGATGCGAATGGTAATGTCACAGATCCAACAAATATTACAGAATTCGTACTTAAAACTTAATGTACAATACATGAACTGTTTAATTTATATGAGTAACATAATACAAATATGTGGTAAATCCATGTAATATGTACATAAATTGTAACTTATATTGATAGTTATTGAATTGTATTATCACAACATCTTACGTTGAAAATTTTAGTTTAAAAAGAGTGTTACAATATTATTAACCCAAAACGAAAATAAACAGCTTTAAGACTTATAAAAATATAAAATTAATTTTTAACCTATATGCTAAGGACCACCCTAAGCTACACATATCAAATATCTCCACGAAACAGCAATTAGTAGTTACAGAAAACTTCGATTTATTACCCCGGTTCTCTTTATCGCTTAACATTTGATGTAAACATGTCAAAGATATGCTGTGCTATCTCCGGAGGCAATTAACAGGAGGATGACAGTTGTTTTCCAGGCTGTCAGCCGCGCTATATCAGCGGAGACTAGATTACAAAAAACCACAAAGTTAAGCAGAAATGATTGTTTCACCTTAATTTTAACCTTATCTTTCAGTATCCTAGAACACACATAAAGTAGGACATATTTGTAGAAAAATACGTATAATTGTTTTATCATCTGAATCAAATACATGGTGGCGCAAAACTTTACAGAGTTTTATCTCAGTTTGAGCTCGACTGCAGATACCACTTTTGCGCGTAGCACGGCAGTGTAATGTTTTAGTATACAAGTCTGAACTAACATAAATAGGACCATATCTGTACTTTAGAGCCATTCTAGCATAAGTCCAAAAATGGCGATTTTCACTTTATTACTGCATTGTATTCAGAACCTCATTCCGCATCGAACCACGTAAACATTATTCTACAAAAGAAATAGTTTAGCAGCGAAAAGAGCGCGAAACCCATTCTTTGCATGCATCAGGCAAACGTTTCCACGCTCTCCTGAAAAGTAACGAAAAATAACTTGCGTTAGTCTGGCTTTGAGGTACAGATATTATCATAGTCGGGCATAATGTATGAGAAAAGTTTTTCATCTTTCTCACTCAAAATATTTTAGGATTTTGAAATCATTTGTTTGGGAAAGAACACAAGGGTCATTTTATGCCAAATCAACAAGGTACTCATTTTAACCATCTCACATTTTTATGTAACATTCCAAAATCTTACTCTTTCACACCTTAAAGTTTAAGTATTTTTTTTTAAAAGTAATAATGATTATTCAACAGTAATTATTTTTGAAATTCGTTAAAAGCCCTTTTTTTAGTGTCGGCAGTCCCTTAAAATGCTATAACTCATGATCTTCTTCAGTACAAAATTGTGTAATACCTCACTTTAAAGACAGTTACATGCACTTTGATGTGATTTTAACTTGAATATTTTTTATAAGAGATAATTTTCACAAAATTTCAAAATTTAAAAGTTCTGAAACTTTTGAACCAGTGTAACCAGTGTTCTTAAAGATCTTAAAAATGAAAAGAATGTAATTTCTAATTAATTTTTTTTTCAAATAAATCTAAAATTTTTCAGTGGAATCATGAAGCACTCATCAGCTTCAGCACAGAATATTATTTTTAATTAATAACACTGGTCCACAGTGGTTTTGGCGCCGAAGATTTTGGAGCTGATTTCATATGATTTCATTCATTCCCCATTTCATTCAGCTGATTTCATATATAATTTGATGCCCCAAATTCAAATATGCCATTAGTTTTTGCCTATCAGTTCGAATTTTTAAGATACATGGTGTGTATTTTAAGTAATGAGAATAAGTCCACAAAAAATAATTTATTAGAGATATCGCTACAAATCTTTAGTAGTCTTCAAAGTATACTCCTTAAGCATCTTTACACTTCTACAGGCGACATTTCCACGCTTCGTGCGCCACCCTGGAAGTCACCAACTGAAGCATCCTTC
>JAXGGA010004605.1:0-86428 GCA_038373865.1 Uloborus plumipes
TTTCTATGGCATCGTTTCTTGTTGTAAATTCTTGCTCTGCAGCCTTTTTCCGTGGAACATTTCCAATATATTTTGTCCTTTCTTTTGGTATTTATTCTATAAGTATACTTATTGTACACCAAAAGTTTTCCCCCTCTGTTCGAATTGATGTACTGAAAACTGTCCATGCTGATAATACGAACGCTGGATGCCGAATGAAAAAAAACCACGTGGGTGGGTGCAGTGCGTAAGCGTAGGGAGAAAGAGAACCGGTTGGGGGAAATTTTCGGGGAAAACTATCCCCGAAACTATCCCTAGGTTGACCACCCGATGGTTTGATTGACAACTGACCCAGCCCACTGGGAGGGACAGACTCATCACACAGTTTCGAAGGCGAAATGGGGTAGACACCATAAAAATCATACAACATAAGAAGTTAAAAAAAAAATTAAAAAGTATTGTAATTTTCACTGAGATTAGCCATAATAAATAGTTTGTAGTGTGTTTACTGCTTGTTATTCGATGGTTACGTTAGTCACACTCCATCTTGAGTAAAAGTGACACTTAGGACTAAAAAAAAATTAGGATTAAATAAATGTGTTTTATGCATTTAAAAGCCAACTTTACACATTTTTCAAATATATCGTTCAATTTTTAACACTTGCTTAACTTTGAGAAATTTTTGCCTCACAACATTCATTTTCAGGGTTGCAATAATGTTACGTTAGTCACACTGCTATTTTGGTTGAAAAAATATCTACTGTCAGTAATTTTGTTTTAAATTCTTAGCAGAAATGATACATAGATACCATGTACATTGTAAATCCATCAGCATAACTCAAAAATATCTTTTATCCTTTAAGTGACAAGTAAACACAGTTACAAAATCAGCTCTGAATGTTACGTTAGTCACTATGGAATGACCCTTGAATAAAACACTGAATTCAGAAGACATCCAGTCAGTTCCAATGATCCAACATTGTCCATCAAGAGCTGGAACTTCATTCTTGACAACAGGATCTCTCCATAAAAATTCCTAAAAGCCTCCATTGCGAACGACTGATGACTGAAGGGGGTCATAAAAATCGACCCAAATCAGAGTCTAAGAAACATCTCATCGTTGAATCTAATGATCGACTGAAGCCAAGAACGTCATTAGGTATACCTCGTCCCAGAACAACCGAGAAATATGTCTCAAGTTCAAGCGACTCGAAGGATGAAATGCAAATTCCATTTGTTTCTTCTGATAGTTCGAATGTGAATAGGATGACACACGTTTTATTTGTGGAAAGAGTTTTTCTCGAGGCAAGTGGAGAAAGAAATAGCTACAACTGCTTCGAGAAGCATCGTGGAATGAGGTTTCGTTGTTCCTTATATCACTCGAGAACAATGGCGGATTTAGGGGGTGGTCAAAGAGTCAGCTGACCCCCTGTGATGAGAAACAACTTTTATCAGTTCCACAACTATTATCAATTTTCCTCTTATTGAAACAAAAATTTTATTCATGCATTACGTATGAAAAATGTTGAATTTCATTTAAGAATTTTATTTTAAAGAACTTTATAATTCCAACATTGATTACATGTAGACAATTTTTGTATTGCAAATTTATATTCCCACGATGATAATATATGTTTACTAAAATAAATAAATGGTTAATTTAACAGAATATTACACAAATATTACTTACTGTGCTATATTGCATGATATTTTAAAGATGGTTTAATTGTTACATGCTTTGATTTAATTCCACTTCGCTGATAAGGTAAAACTAACGCACTAAATTTTGACCTATCTTACAAAAATTTCTGGATCCGCCTCGGCCCGAATCTACACTGTTAAAACTACGGGTGACGCAGGGGTGCCAATAAGAAAGCTGGGTAAAAGCAAGGTGTCATGGGGTGCCATAGCGAATTTGAAATGCTCTTGCCGTGCCAAAAGGCCTCTCGGAAGGTGCAGAATGCGAATTCTGGAGCGCCATCGGCACCCTTTGGGCTTGCGCATGCTCAGTGAAGCAGCTCTCAGTACCAAACGGCACCTTTAATCGCCGGCGCCTGCGTATTGCGACTCCAAGGTCTCATCATCATCATCAAACATTTGAATGGCGGACATCTTGTTTACGTCGATACGACAGAATTCTCGAGTGCGGTTTCAGTGTTTTCACAGTCTTGGATTTCCCCTTGAGTTTATTACAAAAATGGATTATTTCTTCATTTTAATCTTCGAATTCTCATGTAAGTACATGCATTTAATCATAGTTCTAAGATTTTCCAACTTATTTAAAAGCATTTCAAAGGTGTGCCAATTGCAAACAGTAGTTTCAGTTTTTTCGCGAACTCCTCGAAAGTGGCTCTTTTGCTCAGACAACACACCACAGGTAGAAACTTTATCTGTTAATAAATATTTCGATAATTTTAATCAAAACCAAGAGCTGAAAAAACCCCTTATCTAAAATCCGCAGAGGTACTCATTGATGATGGAAACGTGGAGGATTTTATAACCACAACAAATTCAACATGGACTTTGTCACCGTTAGCATATACGAAAGTATTTAACAGGCCTGTGTTGAATCTCTGACCGTTTGCCTGTAAGCTGTAAGCAAGGTGGCTTGTCGGGTTCTCAGTCCCACATATTTATCACAAATCGATTAATTTTAATATTTTATTGACACAATTCATTACTTTCTATACTCGGTTCAGTAAAAACATGCTACAAAAGTAAACAAATGGGTTTCTCCAAAAGGTTTTGTTTGAGGTTTTTGTGTTTTCGGGCATTGGTAGTTGACAAACTGTGTTTTTAACGTAGCCCAATAAAGAGAATCACACTGCGTGTGTATATACCAGCGGTTGGAAAAACTAAATTTCTTTTGTAGTGAGCTACAACTACTTTTTTTTAATATAGCGACTACAAACTACTTTTGAATTGTAGTCGCTACTTCACTACTTTTCAAAAAATAAATAAATAAAAAGCATACACCGTTTGAGGATTGACCGAAAAAATTCGAAAAGTAGTTTACATTAATAAATTAACTCATTTGAATATGGAATAGAACTAGGAATTTTCTTTGATTTTAGTTATTACTTCTCCTTTTTGTTCCTTTTTTTTTTTTGCTAAAATTTATCCTTTTTAGATTTTTTTTACAAATTTTATGAATATTCGCTACAAGGATTCAAAAGCTGAAAGTTTGAAAGAATTACTTTCATTTTTTTTTTTCTTGCCAGGGGATATTTAGGAATATGAAAATTATTTGAAGGAATATAAAAATTATGATGCCAAATAAACCAACGACATCAAACAGATAGAATGTATTTCGTCAAAATGATGCATCAAAGGATCAGCTCATACTTTTATGGTTTTTATTTCTCATTGTATCCGCTGCTGTACTTGTGCAAGTTTTGAACTAGTCAAAGTCAATTAAACCTTGTTTTTTTCCTTCGTTCTCTCTCTTTTTTAAAAATTTATTTTTTTTTTTTTTTTTCAATTTAAAAGTAGTTTCCTGAAATCGCTACAAACTACTATTTTTTTGTATCGCGCTACTCACTACGCTACTTTTTTTAAAAAGTAGTGCGCTACACTACAAACTACTAAAAAATGTAGCTACTACAGTAGTTTCGCTACCTGTAGCGCGCTACTTCCGACCACTGATATATACTATACGAACTGATTAACAGAGTAGACGTTTGTCGCATAAGCTCACACTGACTGAATTGTCACTTATTGTACTGCGCACAATACTTTCAAAGATATGATTTTTTAAATTAAGTTCATCATTTGTGCTCTACTGGCAGTAGCGTTCATGGACCTAGGTGCGCTCCCCCCCACCCCCTATTAAAATATAACCCCCTAATAAAAAATATTTTCCCTGTGTAACTCATAATGTTGTTTTTCTGGATCGTGAGCCCTCAATCTTGCGCTCCCCCACGCCGCGGAGCCGCTATGTACGCCACTGTCCCCTGGTACTATGAGAATGATATGTTGAGTAGGAAAATGATAGAGTAGGAGGGGGGAAAGGACATAAACTTTAGTCCCAGGAACCCACTAGATCTGCTCATCCCCCAAGAGCAAGGGGGAACCCTCCAAACACCACGAAGACATCCCAAAAGAGGAAAATTACCCCTAAACAGACCGTCCCCTTCGAGAATTCCAATGGCACAGAGTACGTCATGACTAAGGACGGATCCAGGTTCTGGTTAAGGAAGGGGTCATTTTCGGAAAAGGGGGAGTCAAAGTGCAAATTTTGTGCGAAAATTTTGGTGCTTGGCAATTTTTTCGTAACAGTTGCAAAAAAATGCAGTTTTATGCTATATTTGGTCGTTTAGAGGGGGGGTCCGCAAGTTACAAAGTTAGGTACCCCTGGTCCCCATCACTATGACATGATCGCACACTGCTAAATTGAGACGCGAAAGAGTATGAACCTTTTTTTTTTTTTTTTTATCCCGGTATAGCAGGCGCTTTTCTACAACCAAATCCATTATTTCATTTTTTTTCAAAGAGGTGGGAGTCAGTAAGGATTACAGACTTTGTTCGTCATTACTCTCGATGATAAATTTGTAATGACAGCTTTGGATCTAGGTTAAAGATGTTGAAAACTATTCAAGCTAGCAAGAAAACTTTTTAACGGCATGCAAGGGTAAAGAGAAATTAGGAATAATTTCTCAAAACGCCCTCTGCCTATCTGCAAGGGCTGAGGACAAGATGTTAACCACTTTAGTCGGAAATAATATTTTGATTTAATTCCTTGTTTTCAGTTGAGAAATGACTGCACACACACAAGTAATTAAAATTCATGTCAAGGTGCTAGATGAAACAACATATGTGACGAAACCTCAAACCTTAGATATTGATGCTGTCACTTCCATCAAAAATCTTCTGCGTTCACTATATTCTACAAACATTGATACCTTGTTTCGAAACAGTTTGCCTAAACCTTCTTTGATGGAACCTTCGACAATGATTCTCGAATAGGATCTCGAACAATTTTGCGCAATATCGTGTAAACAACTTCCATGGCTCCCCACGAAAATTTCGTAAACCGATGACCTCGGGGTGTTGTATTTCGGTTTCGAATATATCGAGTCTTGAATAACTCTTGCAAAATGTTATTTCAGTTGCCACTCGTTTGCCTTCTTCTGCGACTGTTTTTGTGGGATCGTTCGTTTCATAATTTTCCAGCTCATTTTGGAGGAATGATCTGTTCGCCATCCTCCCTAACAGAAAGAGAAGGTGAGACAGCTGCCGAGTTGTAGCCAGCCTTGAACCTTTGTCCCGTTTCCGGCCGAAAGGGTTTGGCTCAAACGAACAACTCTCGAAGAGCGGTTAGAATAAAAAAGGTAACGTTGCGCAACCTCTTGCTGCTTATTCTAGAAGCCAC
This sequence comes from Uloborus plumipes, assembly GCA_038373865.1. Taxonomy (NCBI): domain Eukaryota; kingdom Metazoa; phylum Arthropoda; class Arachnida; order Araneae; family Uloboridae; genus Uloborus; species Uloborus plumipes. The sequence continues at coordinate 5,351 of JAXGGA010004605.1, forward strand.
GCGTCATTTTTGTTGATGTATTATTTTATTTTTTTACTCGATTTCGATTTGGGCTACATCAGTGGCGTACCCAGAAATTAGTTTTGGTGGTGCATATCATCATTGGGGTTAAAAACGCAATTTCTAGAACTGTGCTGTAAAAAAATATGTTTAAAAAAAGTTTCCAAAAAGAATACATCTACTTTTCCCCTCTATTTAACAAACTTCAGAGATTGAGTTTTTTACGAAGTAGTAAAAATCGCAAAGATGAATTTTATTTGGGAGTACTTGGATAAACTAGCAGCCAATTTTCAAATCTCGGGGTGCCCCTGCCTGAAAAAGTGTTGCAAAGTTTTTATCCCTAGGGGTGCATTGCTCTCCTGGGTACGCCACTGGAATACATGCTCAAACTCAGGTACTACAGAAATTTATGATAATATTAATAATTGAGTGATATTAATAGTCGAATCATCGATTTCCGATAATATTCGAATGATGAGGTATCAAGTGATTCTTTCGAACAATAGGCCATCGAGCGAACGATAGGCTATTGAGTTATTCTTTGAAATAATTTTACAATCGAAAGCAGTGGCAGATTTACAATTTTGGGCGCTCGTCGTATTGTATTTTTGGGGTCGTATTGTATCTTCGCCTGTCACAGAAATATGTAAAAATCTTACGGAAATTTTATATCCACTTTGGGCTCCTAGGGTCATGCTGCCCTTCACAATTACTGTACGGTTAATTCATCACAGATCGAAAGGTCAGATATGGAGTGATTCTTTCGAATGATCAGTTCTCGAGTGATTTGTTCGTATCATTGTTTTTTGTGATAATTTCTAATGATTGGTCATTGAGTGATTCTCTTTCAAATAATTTTATAAAACATAAATATTGGTCATCGAGTGAATCTTCTAAAAGATTTCGCAATCAAAGGATTAGTATTAGTTATCAGTTGTTTCACACGAAAGGTTTCTTAATCGAATGTTAAAAAGTGATTCTTTCAAATGCTTGGTTTTTCAATGTTCCAATGATTCTTTCGAATTCGAGGGTTTGGTCATCAGGGTCCAAATTAAACATCACACTGAAAAAGGGCGCATCCTAGAGGGAGGGATTTGGTGATTGTATGCCACAACAAAACGTAGAAAATTTCTCTCTTTTTTTGACTACAGAAAGGGACAAAAATGAATTATATCCCTCTCCGAAAATTAGCCATGCTCCTCTCCATTTTTTTTTCTGGCTAGGCCTCTACCAGGAAGTCATTGCGGGGTATCGAGGGGGGGGGGTGCAACCCCCTGCTTTGGAAAATTAATGTGATTTCCATGAAAGTGGGAGTGGTTTTTGCAAATTTTTGATGAAATAAACATTAAGTACTCAACCCTTTGTCAGCCCCCCCCCCCCCCGGAAAAGTCCGAAATGACGGACCGGTTCACTGTGCATTTAGTACGACATTGATGCACGGCAAGTCAATTCATGTACAACCACTAAACGAAAGTCATCAAGGTATCTTTAGTCCAGTCTGGATAACTTTGAATCACTTCTTATTTTTTCATGGAAAGTTGTTTTAAAATCATAAAGGGCAGAAATCTTAGTTCATGACCTCGCCAGAAGAATGCTCCACCGAGACTTCGCAATTTTTTAGTTTATTTGACTTTGAAACAAGAGCGGATCTGGAATATTTATAAGGGTGGGGCGGTTGATTTTTGTAATTTACTTTTTAGCATGTATAATGGTTTACAAATATTCATCACAAAAGTTTCGGATTTCGATTCCGAAATATTTCCAGGGGAGAGCACATCCCTACTTCCTCGTTGTTCTTAAAACTGGCATAAAATTGCATTTTTGAAACTTCAATATCGAAAAATTGCTGGTGGAGAGTCACTCCCAGGCGGGGCGCTGGATTCCTTCTACCTTCCCTTGTAATTTTTCGAAATTGAAGTTTCAATATCGTTCATGCTTAGAAAACAAAATTAGAAGTGGTGCAAAGTTATCTGAACTTTCTCAAAGATGCTCTGAATGACTGTATCTTTCTGACATCATAGTTTCACCCATTAATGCCTAGCGTCCCTTTTTAGGGACGGCCCAGAAAAGGGTCTGAATTTCCCCAAAATGAACATTTCAACCAAATAATAGTGTTCAATTAGTATCTTGGTATGGTTTCAATTCGTTATTAATAGGTTGCAGCACATAACCATTGTAAAGTGCGTTCTGTAGCAGTTTTAGTATGATCTTTATCAAAAATGACATCGTTCATTATCTCAAGAAAAACGCTAAGTTTTCAAAGTTATTCCCATCTTCCCAGTTTCTGTTAATTGCCGATTTTATTTCTTCTTATAAAATGTCTTTTTAAATATTATATCGTTGGCACAAAATTTTTTTAGTAGAAAATGTATGTACTCTCTGATGTCTATCGTAACTTTTAAGGGACGATTTTTCTTTCCTTAATAAAAAAATTATTTTTTACATAATATATTTTTTTATTATTTTTCCTGTCCATTAAACACTGTTTGTAACCAGTATACAAAATATCTTTTTAAAAAAATGTCAGGCATCAATGGGTTAAAGGAGCTTAAATGCAAATTTTGTTGCAATTCAGTTTTACAGATTTTTTGTTGTTTGTTCAAAGATGTAGTTCCCAAAGAAATTTAAAATTTTGTCCTTCAAAGTTCTACTGACGAACTAAACCATTTTTTAAAAATATAATAGTGTTAATAAAAGTTAAAAATGTATGCCTTCTAGTTTTACCCAACACTTTTTCCCCTTTGGAGATAGCCTTCTTTTTTTTTCACGGTAGCTTTATAGCTGATAGCTTCCGACTTGAGCAGTTGTAGCGTGTGTAAATGTTACCTGTATTGTTTAAAAAAAAACTGATATTTTAAGATTTTTGCGCAATTTTATTGCTTTAAATGAAAAGAAATTTAAATTTAAGCTTAGCATTGTGTAATTTAAGAGGTCTAGTACAGCGTTTTGCTTAACGATTGCTTACAGCGAACTGAAGGAAACAAATTACAGAATATGATTTCAAGGGACAGTATAAATTTAACCTTTTCCCGCAATTACAAAATATTAATAAGTCTATTGATTCTTATGCTACTTCTCGTGTGAAATGATTGATAAATGTATGTAAACGAACAGACGAAAAAAAAAGGGTCAAGTACACAATCGCTCTTGTAAATAATAACTCATACAACTTCTTCAACGCAAGAAAAGGATTCTATATTTGTCCATTTATTATTCCTCCCAGAAGAAAAAAAAAAAGTCTAATTTCGCAACGTTCTCTCCACCTGCACACTCAAAGGGGTGTATTCAAAAACCATTTTCGAAACCCTTTCTCCTTTGGTGTGGAACACCGTGGCACCATTTTTTCCTCAGCATTGACCCAGATGCAAAAAAGCGCTTCCTCCGATGGCTATTTTCTCTGTTTGTGTTTACTGTTTGTTCCCCGAGTCTCTGGTGAATCGGCGAGCCGTGACAGAAACGGCCCGCGGTTGTGAAGATTAGATTATTTGCAAAACAACGGCACAGGTTAATGATAATGCGAGTCGAACGCATCTGTTGTTTCTCGTTTTGCGAATCGGTTTGACGGAAAACAAACTCTGTTTTGATTGTTCCAGTGGAATTGTCTCACTAATAACGGTTTTAGTAAACCGGAAAATTGAGTGCAGCTGTTTGAAAGGAAATTTTGAATGGTAGGGGATTTGCCAGAGGGTGCGTTACCACCCCCTACATTTTCGGTTGAACTTCGAAAAAAATTAAAATTAGATGTATTTTATCAGAAACATTACTGTCGGCCCCGCTTAAACGACTACTGTCGGTTCCAAGAAATATTATTCGATTAAGCGGTGTATTCGTTTAAGCGGTTATCTTTAACCCTTTTAGCAGTTTGCCCGTACAGTGTACGTGCTACCCGAATTTGGCCTCATCTGGTTTGCCCGTACGGCGTACGGGCATCGATATTTTCTGATTTCCTTTTCTGGTTTGCCCGAATTTTTCATTATTGAAAGAGACTATTTAGTAGTATTATTTTTCAAGAGGTGGTGTGGCTTGTCCATGTAAATGAAATGCTTTTCATCCGGGTTTTTCTATGAAGCGGGAAAGCGGGAACTTTTTGTTCTACTGTATGACTAGACAGTATGAAAAAGACTTCTGAACTGTTAGGAAAATTGTAAACTTCAAAATTCACAGTAAATGTGAGAGAAATTTCTGCATAATTTGTAAATCATTCTTTACTGCCTGCAGAATGTACTTGAAAAACGCAAACATGTAGGGTTTTTGTGACCAAACTTGTAAAATAAAAAATGTTGTAAAAGCATTGAAAACGAAAAAAAAAAAAAAAAAATAAATAAATAAATAAATAAATAAATAAAAATTTCTTAATATTCTTATTCTGTTAAGTATGGTACTTATATGCAACAGAAAAATATGCCTTTTTTGGAAACATTTCTGGTAAAATAATTGACCGCTTAAAGGGTTAACGTTGCGTCTGTGGCATGGGGAATATTCGGTTCTGCCGGGATGTTTTATTCGTATAAGCGGGGTATTCGTTTATCCGTTACCCGATTAAGCGGGGACGGCAGTAGTTAGGGAAATCACTTATATTTTCCACAGCTACCAAGCAAGTTAAAAATTTGAAAGCAAACCCAAAAACACAATAATATGCAGTTTTAAGCCATAAGCTACGGCCCTGAAGCCAGAGCTTCAAGGCCGTAACTTGGCTATTCTGTCTATTGGAAATTCTATGGCCCGATCGTTAAACTTTGATGATGTTTTAACACTTTTGCAGAACAGAAAGCTCGAAAAAAAGATTCACCTTAGTAAATATGTTACTGAAATTAAATTGTTATTTTTATTTCATTGTAAATGTATGCAGGTTTCCTCATGATGTTGTTCCTTCAGAGAAAAGCTAGCGAATAGTTGATGAATGAGAAGTCTCCAATCCGCATTGGGTTAGCGTGGGGACCATAGAACATTCCCTCTCGCCTAAGAGAGGTGGCCAGTAGTAGGACATAGACAACGTGTAATTGAGTACACTGAAAATATCGAAGTGTATTAAAATTAAACTGAGTACAACCTGACGATTTTTACTCATAAGACCCCATCAAAAGAATTTGCCACTGACTCCAGATGGTATAGTTACGCCACTGTAGCTTAACACCTATTAAATTCAAGAATCACTTTATCATAAGCTAAACATTAATCAGAATATAAAAAAATCTTTGTATAATTTCGCACTCTTACATTCCAGTCAAAAGGGGGGAAAAAAAAGCTTTTAATAATTGCTTTCGGTCGCAAACAGACGTTTTCCCCGAACAAAGCAAAGATCTGCATTTCCGCAAAAGCGGTGCCTTTGACCTACTCGTTCGGGAGAGGTTAAAAACGGTCTGTGTACCGTTCTCTATTGCAGTCTGAGGGCAGATAACTTGCTGAACCGATGCAAACAGGTGAACAGACAGACGAACGAACAGCACAGAGAGAGAAAGAGGAGAGGAGAGACGCTCCGATGATGTTGGCGAGATAGAAGAGTTTGCTGAGAGAAAAAAAAACAGAGGAAGTGAAAAGAGTTCTGTGTTTACTCTCTCGACGAGGAAATGGCGGCGATTTATTTAGAATCCCGAAGCGCATTTGTTTGGCAGAAGGATGGCTTTTGCAGGGCAGACGATGGGTTCCATCCATTTCTCGTTTGCGTGAAAATTAGTTTTCCATTTTGGCAACGGTTCAACGTTTGTAGCGACTTACGTAATAAGAATTCTAAACCGTGAACGGTTGACAGGCATGTGCGAGCTAACACAGAGCAGAAATAAATGTTGATGTGCGGTATTGGTCAAATTTTTGGACTTATTTCAATGAAAATAACATTTCTTTGCTTAAACAGTATTTTGATTAAATTTATTTGGATAAGATATGCTGTACATTGTTTCAGCGAATAAAACTATGATTTCTCCAGTTCGTAATTCTAGAGCTTGAATGCGCTGCCTGGCGGTGAATTAAGAAACTACTGATAGAGGGAAAACATTCTATTCAACGTTTTCCCTTTGTGGTCAAATATAGGCTTCAGAAAGTTCGAGGTATAGTTTATTTTCAATAGAATAGACAAGAAAGAAACTAAATAAAACATGAGAAAAAGTTATTGAGATACACCAAGCTTGAAGCAGGTTATAAGTTACGGCATTTGTTTGTTGCACCTCTTTTAGCCGCCTTTAGCCTGAGATTGCAGTGCCTCCTATATTTTATTCGAACTGCGAATATCGTTGAGGTTTTTACTTCCTTTTACGTAGTAAAAGGAAGTAAAAACCTCTTAGTAAAAATTTCTTAGTAGATGCCTTAAGTGTTAAAAAAAGTGCTTGGAGTGAGCAAGATAACAAATCAAACATTTACACCCCTAGCTTGCCACGAAGCAATGCAAAAAAATGTTTTATAATGATTAATCTCCTAAATACAGTCGATTTTAACATCATTCAGTGGATTTTTCGCAAAATACCGCCAATAGCGCTAAATTGAACCCATATTCAAAAAATATTTTTTCTCGCCAAATTTGTCGGCAACTTGGCAGCAAATGGCGACCAAAAGCTTGGCGACATATCGCCAAGTGGTCGCGCCAATTCATATCACTTGAGTCTGCATTGAAATGAACACTGATTTACCCCAAAAACGGGGTAAAACACCCCCTTAGGAACATTCGAATCCAACCACAAGGGGAGGTGCACAACTAGACCATCCTCAGAGCCTATATACCAAACTAGAAACTTCTACGTCATATAGTTTTTGAGTTGTGCGACACGCATACATTAAACATACATACGTACATACAGACGTCACGAGAAAACTCGTCGTAATTAACACGGGGGTGGTTGAAAAGGATTTTTCGGCTGTTTATATGTTGGTAGGTACATATGCACGTGCTGACAGGTAGAAAAAACTACTGAACATTCATTAGGGGGTGAGCAAAATCAAAATTGTGATCGCGAAAAGTTGTGTGTGATCGCGAAAAAAAAAAAAAATCACTCAAATTTGGATCTAAATTTTGATTTTGCTCACCCCCTAATGAATGTTCAGTAGTTTTTTCTACCTGTCAGCACGTGCATATGTACCTACCAACATATAAACAGCCGAAAAATCCTTTTCAACCACCCCCGTGTTAATTACGACGAGTTTTCTCGTGACGTCTGTATGTACGTATGTATGTTTAATGTATGCGTGTCGCACAACTCAAAAACTATATGACGTAGAAGTTTCTAGTTTGGTATATAGGCTCTGAGGATGGTCTAGTTGTGCACCTCCCCTTGTGGTTGGATTCGAATGTTCCTAAGGGGGTGTTTTACCCCGTTTTTGGGGTAAATCAGTGTTCATTTCAATGCAGACTCAAGTGATATGAATTGGCGCGACCACTTGGCGATATGTCGCCAAGCTTTTGGTCGCCATTTGCTGCCAAGTTGCCGACAAATTTGGCGAGAAAAAATATTTTTTGAATATGGGTTCAATTTAGCGCTATTGGCGGTATTTTGCGAAAAATCCACTGAATGATGTTAAAATCGACTGTATTTAGGAGATTAATCATTATAAAACATTTTTTTGCATTGCTTCGTGGCAAGCTAGGGGTGTAAATGTTTGATTTGTTATCTTGCTCACTCCAAGCACTTTTTTTAACACTTAAGGCATCTACTAAGAAATTTACACGTAAAAGGAAGTAGTGTGGAGTCCATTCCAGGTTTTTTTTTTTTTTTTAATTTCACAGGAGAGTGTCGCAATACCTTTTTCAGGCCTTATAAATTTTTTGTAATGTTGCTTACAAATGTCACCCACTGACTGGAGCAAGAGGGGAAAAAAACCTTTCTTTAAATCCTAAAAAGAGAGAGAGAAAGAGAGAGAGACATTAGACGAAATAAAAGTAGCATCCCAAACAAGGGCGGATCCAGAACTTGTTCAAGGGAGGGGCGGTTGACTTTTATTATTTACTTTTTACTATGTATACTGGTTCGTAAATATTAATCACATAAGTTTCGGATTTCAATTTCGAAACATTTCGAGAGAAAACCCGAATTTCTTTCCTTCAACATCATTATAACTCGTCTAAAATAAAGTTATCTGAGCTTCAATGTTGGAAATTTACTGGATGAGAGCCTCTTAAGGGAGGGGCGATCGCCCCTTTGTATCCGCCCCTGATCCCAAATACCGCATATAAATTGTCATCGTAAACGAAAAAGATCTTTCGTTAAACTCGTTCATGTAGCATGTGATTGATGTCACATTCAGGAGCGCCCCAATGGGAGGTCACGGGAGGTCATGGTGACCTCTCAATAGTTTCCGTATTCGGCACATTTTGCTGACGATTCGGAAATTTGTAGGCAATATTGCAACATTGAGATTTTTTGTTTCTTTTAGGTTTTTGAATTGTTTTTTTAATGATTTTTCTCACTAAATATTACGCATGTACGGCATGTGTGCATGCTTGTATTTTATCATTCGGTAAAATTGGAACTTCACTCGGCAAATTGATAATTTTTTTTCCTTCCTAAAAATTTTAGTTCGTGGCGACCCTGGTCACATTCTCTATGTTATTTAAAAAGAGAAGAAGAAAAAAAAGCATTGTGCCATACCATTGCTGAATCCTCTCGTTGGAATGCTGCATCTATATTACTAAAAAAAAAAAAAAAATCTAACATTTTTTCGCGAGACCTCCATTGAATCTGCGCACGCGCCAACTCTGTTCTGACTCTCTCGAAATAGGAGGGAAATGCAACGAGGAAGTAGCAAGCGAATAAAAACGGAAGGCATCGGGAAGTGCGCATTCTAAACCCACCTCCCCTTTTTCAAATGGAAGCGTTCGTGGCTGCCAGACTCACAATACGCAAACAGACACTCTTAGCTTCGATAAGCGAATATCTGCTGATGATCAGTCCACAATAAGGACGAGACTACAGTCTCTAGATGGATCCTCCAAATGAAACGATACCTCTGGGGGTACTGGACCAGGGGTTTGCTCAGCCCTTGGTCTGGATCAAACGAACAAGAAGTGTGTACGGGAGACCCTGGAGTGTGTGAAGTGAGTCTCTGAATGGAATAACCCAGTTGGCGGTATATTGCATGCACTTAATTAACTTTTGCCAGCATTAATTAATAATTTAAAAATTGGTCTTTATATTCCAGCATATGTAAGACACTACCATGCACTAACTTTTATAATGCGCAAAGGCGCCCTGCACAGGCAAATTTGAAAGTTTCATTTTTTCTGATATAAAAAACATTTAACAAGAAATTTTCTTCACGCTTTATTTAACCCATTAATGCCTAGCGTCCCATTTTAGGGACGGTCCGAAAAATCTTTGGAGAAAAATGTCAGGCATTAATGAGTTAATATTGTTTTAGCATTCAATATTTTCAGGGGAGGCGAGGTCATTATTTTTCATACACAATTTAATTTTATCAATTTTGGGATGGGAGTAGGGGGATGATAAATGTGTCTGTATACGGAGGTGGAGCTAGGAATAGTGGGGTTAACAGTGCCCCCCCCCCCGTTTTGACTATAAGCGATGCTGCTGATCCTGTTAATAAAATAATAATAATAAAAAAAAAACCTCCAATAAAGAATCACAGTAGAGAGACCATATAATCACTTCAGCATCGTCTATAAAATAATCCTAAATATAGTTTAAAAAAACTATAAAAAATACGGTTTTAGAGTTAAACTAAAAAGAGAAGAATTTCAAAACTATTGAATGTCCGCTAAGTTTATATGCACTTATAAAATACATTAACACATGTAATATGATTTAGCCGTTAGTATTAATAATAGTATTAAATTTATTACTGCTATATTTGCAAAGAACATGAATTTTATCTTTTATTCAGAGTTACATACACAAACTATTGAAACACCTATAAATACATCAACATTTAATATAGTTTAGGCTTTAGTATTAATAATAGCATTAAATATATTGTTTTTTATATTTGTAAAGAACATTAATTTTACTTTTTTATTCAGAGTTACATACATATAAAAACCTGTAATGGGTATATCCTTTTACTAAAGCTGTTTTTCACAAGTTAAATAGTCCTTCTTCTTGAGAAAACCAGTTAGAGCCACTTATTTGGACATCACAGTTTATTTATTGACTGCTATTTTCAGACAAATCAGTCAAGCAACGATCCAGCAAGGGTAGCCACAGAAAGTAAGTTTTTTTGCGAACTTATTTTTTATAAAATTAAACTATTTTAAAGTGATTTGCTTAAAATGGATCAGAGATGCCTTCTGTAATGTCACTTTGCAAAAGTCAAGCCAAGTAAGGTCGTATTTTGCGCACATATCTGCCTAGTGTTCCATAAACAGGGCGTTAAATAACTTAATAAATATGGCAACGGCGAACTATTTTACGCCTAAAATGTATGTAAGCCATTCCAAGTAAGAGTTTTAAGCAGATAAAAATTGAAAAATATTGTTAAAAAATACTTGGGCATAAATGGGCTAAAGTAAAAAACACACGCATCACGCGAGCTATTACACTGCCTGTAAAATAGTTTTTCTGTTTAAGTCACTCAAATGCAGGGGAAAACATCATTCAGGCGAGAGCTTCAGAGTTGGAATGAAAAAAATAGTCTTGTCGGCGAATTTAGCAAATTCCAGAAGTAAAATGAAAGATTTTCACACACATGCACTCATTAACAGGAAGGGGAGGGGGGGGAGCAAGAAAGAAAACCAACTAACTGTGTTTTGTAATCTTTGCCGTCGGAAACTGACTTGGCAGCGCATCAATCTGCAAAGGTACTTCATTCCCCTTTTTTGCTTTGTTATGCAGATTTTAAATCGCATCGTTTTTAAGTTTAGTTCAGTTTAACCCACTTATGCCCAAGTTTTTTTTAACAATTTTTTTTTCAGTTTTTAACTGCTTAAAACTCTTACTTGGAATGGTTTACATCAGTGGTGGCCAACCCGCGGCACGCGTGCCACAATGTGGCACGGCAGAGCAGTAACAGTGGCACGCAAAGACTTTTTGAAAAAATTCCAAAATTGAGGAAAAAATGTCGATCTCAAAAATATTGATAAAAAACTAAAACCCTTAAACTAATAAATATAATGACATTGTGACGAATGACGATTAAGTGTCAGGAGGTTGGCTTATAAATTGTCTGAACTACAATATTGCAAAGTACTTAACGTTAGATTTGGACATCCAACAAAAGCTGAGACACTACAGACAATGCTTTGTAAAGCATATTTGCGTTTGACACGAATGAAACTTTCGATGCTGCAGAATGGATTTTTGATCTGCAATAGTTTCAGCTACGAGTGATGAAATTTTATAAAAAAGTTAACTCTGCAACTAAAATTAAGAAACCAGATTGGACAAAATTCGGTATGGTTGCACAAATGAAGATCCTTAAATTGTTTTTGTTACATTACTTGAAAATAATTTGGGAAAAAAACTTCAAAAGTATCATCGAATTATTTATCACAAACTCATTGCCAAGGAATGAGACTTTTTTTCTGCTAGTGACCCTGTAGAGTTCATTGTATTAACAAACTACGAATTAGAGCAATGAATGTTTTGTGAACTTTTCCCAGGAGAAAGAGGAGAGCATTGCAAGTTACTCCTTCATTGAAATGTGCATAGCTATCCAAAGGATAAATAGTCATAAGATTTTAGAATTTTAGAGAGTGTTTTTTAAAATGTTTGGAAGGAAAGCAATGAGGACTTGCTACTTAGGAATGAAGAATAGCAAATGCATTTAGCTATGTCATCTCTTATTATCCGGCGTTTAAGTAATTTAAATTTAAGATAGTACAAGAAAAGTTTCCTAAACCAGTATAGGCCATTTGCATTATTTTATGATGAAACTTCAGTTTCTTTCTAATTTGGAGAAAAAAAATAAAACATTAAATTTAATACTGAAAGTATCAACACAAATTTAATAATTTTTCAATGATATATGGAGAAAATTTTACCCCTATTTTAAGTATTCATTCAGTGTTAGGTTTGATGAATTTCAGGATCATAAAAAAAAATGCTGATCTTTTCTAATTCTTTGTCTATTTCTCTGCAAGACACTACTTGTTTCCCCTCTGAAATCCAAATCGGAATTACTGACCTTTTGCATCGGTAATCAAATATAAGAGCTTACTTCAACAGAAAGTCATCCACGTTATACAGAAATTTGGAAATTTGTACCAACAATTTTTTTTTCACATTTACACACTTTAGCCGTCTGATGCTGTTGTAGATTTGGTTCAAAATACGCTTCTAAACAAATATTTTTCGTTATGAATGCAGAAAAATCTAAATACCGTTGAATATTAATTGATAGCACTTAAAACGTTCAACTTCTTAGGATTCTCAAGAACTAATCCTAAAATTAAATACTTGGTAAAAAAGATACAGACTCATAAACCACATTAAGTACAGACTGTTTATTTTTAGATAGAATGTTTGATGTTTTGTTTCTTTTTAAGCGTAAGCCAACTGACAGAACCTATGAAAGTGTTTATTAACGATAACTCTTAAGTTTGGACTTGTAATATCTTTATTATCATTTAGATTTCAATTGCTCAGATTTACGAGAAAAAATGTCACTTCATTTGAAGTTAAGAGATTTACATCAGTCACGCTTCAACATAACTAAGTCTACTTTTTAAAAAATCACGTTCAGCTTGGCGTATCAAATACATTGTGGCACAGGTCGTGCCTCTTTCTCCTCTCCATTATACGAGGCACTTCGTCCGCTAAACAGCGTTGGCCATCGCTGCTGTTTTACAATACAGTTCTCGGCAGCGTGACACAATTCGTTCGCCCGTTGCGCATACTTGCTAAGATAAGCTTATTTGAGACGTCCTTGTTTAAGTGGATATTTTGCCAGAATATGTGTAGCACAGACTACAGATTTCTACTTGAGCAAAAGTAAACATTAGCGAGAAGGCATACGGTCTGATCAATTTATGACGCTACGATCAATTTTAAAATAGTTATGAAATTTTATGGACAGAGATACGTTGGGGGGGGGGTGGGAGGGTGGGGGGGGGGGGGGGGGGGGGGGGGGGGGGGGGGGGGGGGGGGGGGGGGAGGGGGGGGGGGGGGCGCAAAGTAGCTGAAATATAGCGCGTGTGCAATCTGAATAACCTCATGATGTCCAAAATCGTGCTCTCTAACTTCACTTCTACTCAAGAAGAAGAACTATTTAGACTTCGTGTGAAAACCTAGCTGCTAAGTACATATAATGATATAACTGCCCATATAACAGGTTTGTAATCTGCAGATAACTATACACGAGCGTCCCGTTTTTAGGCTACTGGGCTTCATAAAATGGGTTAAAGTTGACCAATCGCGAGCTATTTCAATCGAAATATATTTTAGCGGCTCCTTATCGCTCGGAGTTGAAAAATCAAAGAAACGCGACACAAAAATTGGACGTCAAGCGCCTTCGAATAAATATAAAGTTTAGCGATACATTATCTACTGCCGCAGATTATGTGTTTTAGCGTAATCACGTCGGTTAGGCGATTTCACATTATAAATCAAAAACGTAGACAAACGTCAAAAACCATGACTCGCCTACTGTCTCTTGTAAGTACAGCAGAAAATTGTAAAGCAAGGCTAGCAGGCGAGGGGCGTAGGGGGGGCTATCGTGACCCCCCTCTCGCCAGATGGAGCATGTGCTTGCTTGACCCTCTGTGAGTAATAAAACTAGTTTTTAGCAGGTCGGTTTGTACCAAACCAGGCTTAGGACTTTCATAGTGGTGCATATTTGCTAATAATAGAATAAAGGTGCGGACGCTGTAGCCTACTTCAAAAAAGACAGAGAAAGAGAAAAAGGAACAACCAAAGTATGTTCCACAAAACCAGTATTCACGAGACCTCACACAAGATATTGTCTTCGAGACTTAGTTCTTTTATAGGCTGAAGGTTCAATCTCTGAAACATCAGGCAAATACGAAAACGTCAGAGCAAGAAAAATCGAACCACGAGTTCACATCCAAAGCAATCATTAGCAATGGGAATATAAATGAAAAAGAAACTATCCCCAAGTAGATGTAATTGCCTACATTCATGTCTGCAAGAATGTATCATTTTCTTTCCTCTCAATTATTATTTATTTCTTTCCAAGTTTCCTGTAAACTTTTCTTTCTCTCGGCAGTGAGAGGAGGGAAATGGCGAGAGCATCCTACCTGGAGAAGTTTTGCCAAAACAAATGGCATCATTCGAAAAGTGAAGTCGTCACCGCTGACGTCACAAGTAACCCGTTATTCGTTTTAATGGCGTAACAACTCATTTAGGTCGTTTTTTCGAGCAGCCAAACACGAGTAGAAAAAAGCGTCTGGGCTCTTAGCATGAAATCCACATAGAATCGATTGCCTTTTTTGTCGCTTTAACGAGTGCGTCGCATCTATTTACTTCAATTATGCATCAGTTTCATTATTTAGTGACGAAAACAGGCTTGGAGTGTATTTCGATCTTGTTAAATGTTATTGTTTGGAAATAATAAATGTTAGCTTTCTGCTTAGCGTTGAGCGGTTGTTTATTATCCGCTTAGTTTCGCTTTTTGACAATTGTAAGATCGAATTCGATCTTTTTAGGCGGGAAAAAGATTTCATTTTGCCAATTTTTAATAATAGTACCTCGAGCCCCGCTCGGTTAAAACAAAAGAGGTTTGTAAAATCATGCTTATTTCTAAAATTCGAAGTACTTATTTAGATAAACTTAAAAAAACATTTATAAGCCCTTGGTTGCAATTACGCATTTAAAACAGCTGTAATTTATTTTAAAAAACGCAACCTGATTTTGTCAAGACATCATCATCACATACTTCCAGGGCTGCGGAGTCGGAGTCGGACTGATTTTGGACCAAAGGAGTCGGAGTCGCTGAAAAACATGTCGACTCTGACTCCGAACACCTCCGATTTGGATGAAATTTTATGGAGGTGAAAACATATCTTTGAAACTAACAGATACAAATTTACAGCGTCCAATATCCAAATCCTTAGCATCTAGGATCATTAAAAAGTGCTTCAAATGGCGGGTCTTTGAAGCAAAAATGCAATGTGTTAAAATAAAATCTGGCCATTTAACAAGAAAAGGATTAGTTTTGTACGGAGTCAAATGACAAGAGCGGCACTTGTCTTTTGCTCTGGAGAAAATGGACTTTTTGGTAGGTCACAGTGACCTCCGAGAATTGAGGTGAATGTGGTGAAATTACCTGCGAGAATTCTTGAGAAAATTGAACTTTTTGAGAGGTCACAATGACCTCTCATGACCTCGAGTGGTACGACCATGAATAAAAATTAAAGTTTTAAAAATGGACTTCATATTTCAACCTTTGTTTTGGGTTTTTCCCTCTTC
This sequence comes from Uloborus plumipes, assembly GCA_038373865.1. Lineage (NCBI taxonomy): Eukaryota > Metazoa > Arthropoda > Arachnida > Araneae > Uloboridae > Uloborus > Uloborus plumipes. Next base: position 20,656 of record JAXGGA010004605.1, read on the forward strand.
ATATTTGGGTAAAAAAAATAATTAAAAAAAAAAGCAGGAGTCGGGAGTCGGAGTCGACCATTTTTCCTCCGACTCCGCAACCCTGATTTAAACGATGCGCACCGCAAAATCACACCTGAATAACTTTATTTTGATCGATCTCTTAAACATTTCAAAATCAATAACAAAACTCGTTTGCCAAATACCATTAAAAATTTAAATTTACGCTGATGTGATTAAATATGAAATCCATTGTTATAATAAAACGTGGTTGCTATGAAACAATAACAATAATAGTAATCATAAAGAAAATGGCGTAAGAAAGCTTCTCAAACTGTTAATGAAGGTTTTTTTTTTTGCGAAAACTACGCCGAAAAAAACGCCGATGTAGATGAACTCAAAAACCAAAATTTTATCCAAATACAAAATTTTATCAAAATCGTTAGAGCCGTTTTCGACATCCGAAATATATACAAGAATTGCTCGTTTAAAGATATAAGATGACATATAACGCATTCAACTAAATGGAAAATGTATTTTGTATTTTCGGATAGGAAAACGATTTGTATTAATTACAATTCATTTTCCTATCATTATTTTTGCTCCGGTCCTAAAATAGTACAAACAGTTTTTGCTGTTACTGTTTAATTTTTAATTAGAAACAACTTACATTTTTTTTTTCAAAATATGAAACAAACTTCGGAAAAATGGCCTGGTGAAGATTTTTACGGTCTTTGATAGAGTAAAAAATTCGAGACGATATAAAAATGCGTGTAAAAATGCAATTTAGCGCGTTTTAGAATTGTTACAAATTTCGAAAAACCCTCTACGAGAATCCCTGGACATTGCAGTACCTCCGTCCCGTGCCAACTTTAGGCAAGTCCTGATGAAAACAGCAGATTACAAGGAACGTATACACAAAGACAGAAGCATGCACACACACTGCTTTTTGTGTTAGTAGAACATTGTTACATTGTTGATGAGAATAAAAAATCAATTACAGCAAAATCGTGGAAATGAAGAGTAATTTAACCCATTAATGCATGACAATAATTTTCCAAAGATATTTTGTATACTGGTGACAAAGTGTTTAATGAACATGAAAAATAATAAAAAAAATCTGGTATGGACCCCACACTACTTCCTTTTACGTGTAAATTTCTTAGTAGTTGCCTTAAGTGTTAAAAAAAGTGCTTGGAGTGAGCAAGGTAACAATTCAAATATTTACTTCCCTAATCTGCCACGAAACAATGCAACAAATATTTTACAATGGTTAATTTTCTAAATATTGCTGATTTTAATATCATTCAGTGAATTTTTTACAAAATATCGCCAATAGCGCCAAGTTGAACACAAATTCAAAAAATAATTTTTTCGCCAAATTTGTCACCAACGTGGCGATATGTCGCCAAATCTTGGCGACCAAAAGCTTGGCGACATATCGCCAAGTGGTCGCGCCAATTCATATCACTTGAGTCTGCATTGAAATTAACACTGATTTACCCCAAAAAAGGGGTAAAACACCCCCTTGGGAACATTCAAATGCAACCACAAGGGGAGGTGCAAACTAGACCATCCTCAGAGCCTACATACCAAGCTAGAAGCGTCTACGGCATATAGTTTTTGAGTTATGCGACCCACATACATACATACGCACATACGTATATATGACAAAATTTTCAGGTTTTACTTTAATTTGTGACAATAGAACTCTTTTTATTGCCTCAATGTCATGTCGGCAGCGCGTCACACATTCGAATCGCAAAGTTCAAAAAAATCCTGTGGATTATAAAACATCGCAGCAGAAACAAATACTAAAGGAAATAACGTGTTTTATGTTCATCTATGACGATTAACTCTTGTGTTTTAAATAAAATGAATTTAGATCGATAAAAAAAAGTAATTTCTGCTCGTCACAAGTTTTCGTAACATGACGAGTGAGCCAGCTTCCGGAATCATAATATCTAGACAAAACATTTTTTGGCGACAAAAAATTACGCTGGGTGAAGCTCTAATATTACGTGATGTTTCAGTTCCGATAGAAAATTTTCACTTCGGCTGCATTGAATTACATGTAAGATTTTTTCAATCTTGACTTTTCTGTTTCTACCAAATGAAGTGTCATGTCGGCAGCGGAAATTAAGACACAAAATAAATTAATTTTTCAATCTATTTTTGCATAATGGAAAAGAAACCTATTCCCATGGGCATAATAAGGTGTTTTTATTTTCGAATCTTTAATTAGGGATGTTCAGCGATCATATTGCGGGAAATTTGTCATGTCGGCAGCTCCGAAGTAGAAGATATTTGTTACGAAACTGATGCGTGCGTTACCGATGTTTTTTCGCAATTCTTTCTTCGTGTTATGAGTTGAGTTTTAAAGAACAAAGATAATTTCAAGTGCATCGTTTTTCCTGCCAAATTTTCCATTATTGAAAGCAGTTTATTTATTGTTTGTTTAAATGCTACAAAAACATTAATGTTTCCGCAAAATTTGAGTTTTCAAACAAAATTATTGCAATTTTTCACCCTCTTTTCTTTTACATCAATATTCAGACCTTCGTTCGTAACTACTGCACCCAAAAATATAATTTTGTTTTAAAATGGAAAACTTACGAACAGTTTAGTGCAAATCTCCCTTACCCGCCAAACTCGGACTGTCTTGAATTAATTTCATTTTTTAAGATTGTGTTAAGAATTTTATTTAATTTTGATTTTTTAACTATTGACCTATTTATCTGTTTGAAAAAAACTTTGTCGCACTAATTTAAACTTTAACTAACTTTTAATTAGTCTCTAATTTTATTTATGAAACAAAAAAGCGTTCAGGCTGTGTAAGTATTATTATATTCTAAGTAATAATTATTTTCTTTTTAAACATAAAAGGTAGTGAGTGAATGTGTTTACTTTTGTACACTAAGTGTGAAATCTGTAATATTTGTCAGATCGGTAGCATTCTCATCATGTCGGTAACGCTCAAAGACAGCCCCCCCTGAAATGGGGTAAATGTTCACCTTGACCATGCCCCTAATTTAAAAAAAAATTGTTACCTAATGTGTATTTGAAATACCCTATTAATTTTATTTTCTGAGTATCTTTAAAAATTGAAAATTTCCATATATACAGACGTCACGAGAAAACTCGTCGTAATTAACTCGGTGGTGGTTGAAAAGGATTTTTCGGCTGCTTATATGCTGGTAGGTACATATGCACGTGCTGACAAGTCGTCGAAAAAACTACTGAACATTCATTCGGGGGTGAGCAAAATCAAAATTTAGACTCGAATTTGAGTGATTTTTTTCGCGATCACAATACTTCCTTTACTACGTAAAAGGAAGTAAAAATATTATGAAAAAATATTTTTTTTATTAAGGAAAGAAAAATCGTCCCTTAAAAGTTACGATAGATCCCAGAGGATACATACTGTTTTAAACTAAAAAATTTTTCTGCCTACGATATAAAATTTAAAAAGAAATTTTATAAGAAGAAATAAAATCAGCAATTAACATAAACTGGGAAGCTGGGAATCACTTTGAAAACTCAGCTTTTCTTGAGATTGTGAACGATGTCATTTTTGATAAAGAGCATATTAAAACTGCTACAGAACACACTGTACAATGGTTATGTGCTGCAATCTGTTAATAACGAATTGAAACAATACCAAGTGACTCATTGAACACTATTATTTGGTTGAAATGTTCATTTTGGGGAAATTCAGACCCTTTTTTGGACCGTCCCTAAAAAGGGACGCTAGGCATTAATGGGTTAAAAATTGAAATAATAAAATGGAAATAATTGACAAAAACTAATTAGTTGAAGTCCAAAATTCGAAAAACATTGCGTACTCGTGGAGATCTTGTTTTGAGGGAGAAACAATTTTGAGCATTTAGCGCTAAGCAGCAATCATTAGGATTTACTATACTGCTTGGCGTTCGGATATCATAGGTTGGACAAAGCCATTTTACTTCTTAACGAAATAGCCGTTAATATTTACGACATAAAATGATTAACAATTTTAGAAGATAAATCACAATCTTAACATCGTTTTATCTGTGGCTTCGACATCTGGGACATGCGTCATAAATCACATAGCACCGTATATCAGTAGTTTTTAAAATTTCTCTTAACTTTAATTGTTGATGTATTTTTTAAGCCTTTGACGGTTCATTTGAGACCGCGTTTTTTTTCAATCAACAGGCAGTGGCTTTTACACAATTGGCTGAAAAAAAAATAACTAAATAAACAAAAACAAACAAGTAAAATACAAATTTCAAATGAGGGTCTAAACGAAGCCACCGTACCCCTAAGAGTTTACATATTCAAGGAGACGTCTTTGATAAGCGAAAAATACACTTGGATTGCAAACCAGTGCAATATGAAAATAAAAATAAAGTTGTTTCATTGTCAGAGCATTAAATAAATCAAACCAGAGAACCAATAAGGATGAAAATAGATTCCTTTAGCATGCATCCAACGTACAGTAATTATTTCTTCTTTTTTTTTTTTTTATCATCATTCTTTTCCAAAGTCTTCCCTAGAGAAGTCTTTAACAAACGGAAAAATGTACGATTAAAAAGGAATTCAGTGTAATTTGCGACGCTAGAGCTATGAATAGCGCAACCTTGCGGTGATTTGAGAAACTACCGAACAGGAGCGGATACAAGGGAGGGGCGATGGGGGCGATCGCCCCTCCCTTGAACTCTTCTTCAGCAGTTTGTCGACTTTGAAGTTCAAAAAAAAGGCAATTTTAGATGATATTCGATGATACGATGAGAAGTGGTAGGGATTCGGGGCTCTGACCTGGATTTTTTTTCGAAATTGAAGACCGAAACATTTGTAATAAACATGTCGCACCCTTGCTACAAAAAGTGCCACAACTCAAAAATTCTAATTTTTGAGTTATGACCGTCATTTAGACGTAGTTTACACGTCTCTACCAATCATCAAAAGAGTCAGAAATTGCATTGAAAAATCAGCCGCCAAAGGGCAGTTATGGCGTTTTGTTATTATCAAGATGCATAGGAGCCCTTCCACTGAAATGCCACATCTTGAGTTGTCGTCCAGCCGTCGCAGAGTAACGTGCGTAACTAACGATCATAGTTTGAGATGTATCGGTCTTCATATTGACAAATTCAAAAATGCTAAAATGTGCCGGGAACAGTTTTTTGCAATTCCTGGAAAACGTAGTTTTTTGAGTTGTGGCACTTTTGTAGCAAGGGTGCGATGTATCAACCAGGATATGTGGTAAAAAAAGGGGGGGGGGGCAAATAGGAAAGAAAAAACAATCGCCCCTCCCCTGGAACTTTTCTGGATCCGCCCTTGCTACCGAAACAGGTAAAACATTCCATTACACAGCGATGGAAAAAACATGGATGAAACAAACGAGCAGGCCGTGTATTGCATATTCCATTACACATTTTATCTTTAGTGATAAAACATAGGCTTCAGACAGTTTGTGGTGGAATTAAATTTCTTAATAGAAAAGAAAAACGCTACTAAACACGATGACAAATTACTGTCAATCTCTAAGCTTAAAAGCAGTTTATAGGTTTTGACATTTGTTTACCTTTCAGCCGCCATTAACCTCATAAATAAGTATAAATAAACGAATAAATAAAAATAAAATTTTTATTCATAATAATAAAATTTCGTGTTTTCAAAGATAACTTCCTGCAAGAAAAAAAAAACGGAAGAAAGTTTTTTTTTTGTCATTATTTACAGTTAAATTAACTGCCTTTGAAAGATGTTTTTACTTCCTTTTACGTAGTAAAGGAAGTATTGTGATCACGAAAAAAATTTCACTCAAATTTCAGTCTAAATCTTGACTTTGCTCACCCCTGAATGAATGTCGCGTAGTTTTTTCGACCTGTCAGCACGTGCATATGTACCTAACAGCATACAAACAGCCGAAAAATCAATTTCGACCACCCCCGAGTAAATTACGACGAGTTTTCTCGTGACGTCTGTATGTACGTATGTATGTGCGTATGTGGCTCGCATAACTCAAAAACTATATGCCGTAGAAACTTCTAGCTTGGTATGTAGGCTCTGAGGGGGGTCTAGTTGTGTACCTCCCCTTGTGATTGCATTCGAATGATTCTAAAGGGGTCTTTTACCCCTTTTTTGGGGTAAATCAATGTTAATTTCAATACAGACTCAAGTGATATGAATTGGCGCCACCACTTGGCGACATGTCGCCAAGCTTTTGGTCGCCAAGTGTTTGATGCCAACTTGGCGACATATCGCCAAATTGGCGACAAATTTGGCGAAAAAATTATTCTTTGAATTTGGGTTCAACTTGCGCTATTGGCGATATTTTGCGAAAAATTTACTGAATGATCTTAAAATCAGCAATATTTAGAAAACTAACCATTGTAAAATATTTTTTGCATTGTTTCGTGGTAGATTAGGGGAGTAAATATTTGAATGCTCACCTTGCTCACTCCAAGCATTTTTGTTAACACTTAAGGCAACTACTAAGAAATTTACACGTAAAAGGAAGTAGTGTGGGGTCCATACCAGATTTTTTATTTCGTAGATCCATTAAAGTTTGTACATGAGCTCTGCAAAAAATAAACGTTGTTTTACAGTATAATACAGCTAATTTTACGGTAAGCAGGGCTGCCCATCCCCCCTAGCTCAATAGCGCAAATTCCCCCCCAAAATTTTTCACAACCCTATTGTGCTCTTTATTTTTATCCCTCCTTTTTATTTTATTTATTTATTTTAATTAATTTATTTTTTTAATTAATTTTTTTAAATAATTTTTTTTAATTAATTTTTTTAAAGTACTAATTTTGCTCAGAATATAATCGCTTTTTATCCCTTCCAGGCATTACAAGCACACACACAAAAAATAAATAAATAAAAAAATAGTAAAGAAATAATTTAAATTAAAAAAATAAATTAATGAATAATTATATTAAAAAATCAGTGAATAATTTAATTTAAACAATAAATTAATAACTAATTTAAGTAAATAAATAAATTAGTTATTAAAAAAATCCCCCCCCCCTAAAGTTTTGATGGCGCAACTTGCGCCATAATCCCCCCCACCCTGTGGGCACCCCTGACGGTAAGTAACTGTAAAATTGCTAATTTTACAGTAATAAACTCAGGCGCGGATCCAGAGGGAAGGGGAGGGTTATGACCCTCTCCTTAACAGACCAAATATAGTAAAAATTTGCATTTTTGCAACAGAAAAATACAGCTAATTTTACGGTAATAAACTGTAAATTGCTAGTTTTACAATAAAGACTTAAAATTGCTAGTTTTATAGTTTATTACTGCGCATTTACAGTTTTAAACTGGAACCTCTGCTGCCAGTATTATACTGCTGTTTTTACAGTATAACAACAGCTAATTTTCTGTTAAAAACTAAAATTGCTAGTTTTACAGTTTATTACTGCTATTTACAGCGTTAAATTGACCCTGCTTTCAGTATTTTTTTACTTAATTAACCTTTGCCAGCATTAATTAATAATTTTAAAATTGGTCTTAATATTTACAGCTTTAAATTAACCCTGCTTCTAGTATTTTTTTGTAAAAACAACAGTTTATTTTTTGCAGTGTGTATTGCCATTAAAAATATCTGTAGTAATAAATTGCCCAACTTAAACTTCAAAATAACAATCGAATAAAGCAGTGAGTAACCGCCCCTAAGCAAGGGCTAAGGCAGGAACATGCAATACACCGCCAACTCGTTTATTTCGATCCATAGAGACTGCAGTTTTGGGCTTATTGTGCCCTCATCAGCATGGAATACGAAAGAGAACGAGTTGGAGGGGAAAATCCTGTTATAGAGCAAAGAAAGAGTATTTTCGCCTCCAACTCGTTTACTTTCGTATTCCATGCTGATGAGGGTATTATAAGCCCGAAACTGCAGTCCATGGATCGAAATGAACGAGTTGGCGGTGTATTGTATAACAATGGAATGTTTTTTTTCTAGAAAGCATATTTTCACCCTCAAATGCCTGACTTAAAACTCGTTTTAAACCTTTTCTCTGATTTTCATTTCTTGTTAAGATCGCGGGTAAAATATTCACCACAATTCAAGCGCGTTTCAAAAGTTCTTAAGTTCATTACCGCATTCCATAAATAGCTGCTTCAAGCGCGGAATAGGCAGACAGTTCGGTTACCATGGAGACCTGGTAAAAGCAATCAGAGCGTCAGTAGTTATTCCATTCGAGGCGGCTAAAAACCCTTTATTAACGATATTTCACTCGGCTGGCGAGAGGCTCGAAAAATAAACACGAATTCAGAGACTCAAGGTCAGCAGCGAAGGGAGAAACCACCCAGACTTAGCAGAGCAAAACATTCTAAAAGAAAGACAAATAAAGCTGAAGGAAAATATTTTAGTGCTTAAAATAGTTTCTTCAAAAACGAAGCTAATGGAGTGAATAAAAAAAATGCATTTACAATACACGATTTCAATTTTTCTATACAAAGAGTGGCCGGCCACTTTGTCTTGTGCAGTGGTCGGAAGTAGAGCGCTACCAGTAGCGAAACTATACTTCGCAGCAACTTAACTTGGCAGTGACGTCACTACGGGCGGATGACGTCAGCGTGACGTTAGCCTATGAAAAACGAGCTAGATAAAACGTCACAGCCTACTTGGCGAATAAGAGGAGATCGCTGACTGCTTGTGAGCTCTTATTGGCTCCGCCCGTAGTGACGTCACTGCCAAGTTAAGTTGCTGCGAAGTATACTGTAGTAGCTACATTTCTTAGTAGTTTGTAGTGTAGCGCACTACTTTTTAAAAAAAGTAGAGTAGCGAGTAGCGCGAGACAAAAAAATAGTAGTTTGTAGCGATTTCTGAAAACTACTTTTATATTTGTTAAAAAAAGAAAAAATAATTTTTAAAAAAGGAAAGAAAGAAATAATGTTAAATCGAATCTGAACTGGTGAAAATCTTTCAAGAGTGCATCAGCGGACGCAATGAGAAATAAGATTCATAAAAATACAAACTGACCTTTGTTGCATTAGTTTTTTACCATACAGTTTGCGGCAAATACTTGCAAAAAAAAGGGGGGGGGGGCTTTTAAAACAAATTAGCGGAAAGAAAAGAATGGAAAGAAAAAGAAATAGTAATCTACAATTGTTAGTAATATTCCATCTGTTTTTTTCTTTTTTTTTTTAAATCTAAACCGCTTTTTGAATCTTTTCGTTCAATTCCGAAAGCCAAACCGTGTTCGTATGCTTTTTATTTATTATTATTATTTTTAAAGTAGCAACTACATTTCACCAAGTACTCTGTAGTCGCTACCTTTTGAAAAAAGTAGTTGTAGTTAACAACATTTATAACAAAGTAGTTGTAGTTCACGACGAAAAAAAGTAGTTTTTCCAAACACTGATCTAGTGGTCAGAGAGACTGATGATGGGGAGGTTCCGGGTTCGAATCCCCGCTCGGATATGATTGACGGTACAGTTGGAACATGGAAGCAGCGCACCCCAAATTGCCGGCACAAAACAACACTAACAAAAAAGTTGGCGAAATGTTGACGAACCTTCTTTGTTTTTTAACTTTTGTTGATTGCTCCTCAGCCAAAGTCCCCTTATATATGAAATTTACACAAAAAGGAAACCCACTCTTTCTTCTTTCAAATGATATGTTTTGTTTTCTGTTCAGATTTTTAAAATGATTTTAGAAAGAAATCACAAAAGACAATACCGTTTTATGCTAACCAAGGAGTGTCATTCAAGATGCTACCAGTCATCCCAGCGCTAAACACAGAATTACAGTGAACTCTCACTTATACACCGCCTCATTTATGCGTCTTTTTCACTTATACGACGATTTTAAATGGTCCCAGCACATTCCATAGCAAAATAATGATAATATCATTCGTTTATGCGTCGCTCTAAGGATAAATATTTCACTTATGCGCCGAATTTTCCGTAAAATGTGAAAAAAAATAAAAAAAAATATATTTTTTCTTAAAAAAATAAGCATTTTTCTTCACTTTCCTCTTTAATCTTTCGCCTTTATTGCTCACGGAAGGCATTTTTTCCGCATGAACTAAAGTTCGGAGAGGGACAATTACCTATTATAGATCGTTTTAAAGGGAACAGTTTGTAATTTAGGTATGCTAAATTCTTTGTTTTCTCTTTATCATTGCAGTTACGTTACAGTCATTGCCAAACAGTAGCAATATGTCCCTTGTCTCCAGAGACACTCTTATTCATTCTCTCATTAGAACCTATGTTGCGTTTTAGTCCATTAAATAGGTTTGTTCACTTATACCTCTCTCTCATTCATGCACCTTTTTCTGTTGGTCCCTTGGGCCGGCGCATAAGTGAGAGTTTACTGTATGTCAGTACCTCCAGAACCAAACAAACGTAAGTCCATTTTCGTAACTTTTCAGCAGAGGGCGAAAACGATTGCCGAGTACATGCAAAGGATGGGACTCGCGCTCTTTTACTGTTGCTAATAAATAATTGTAAAGGAATTTCTTTTATAGAATAACGTTCTCATAGGAAGATGCGGAATAAGATTCTAAGTACAATGCAGCAACCCAAGTAGCACACTTCGTTTTTTAAAGGTTGTAAAATGGTTATTAACGTTGTAACAACCGCTTAAAAACGTTTTTTGTGCTACCTGGGAATCAAGTGAAAATCGCCAATTTTGGACTTGCATCGTTCTGGTTCTTAGGTACAGATATTGCTAAGTATTACATTTACATTCGCTATCCCTTCTCCTGAAATAGACTACACTTTTGCTTTTTTTTTTCCTTAAAAATGCTTTTAATGTAGGTAAATCTTTCCCGTTTTCTGTATTCGGAACTCGCGTTCTTTTTAATTTACAGTGAGTTCTCACTTTTTCACCGCCTCCTTTATGCGCCTTTTTCACTTATACGACGGTTTTCAATGGTTCCAGCGCATTCTACAGCATAATAATGATAATATCATTCGTTTATGCGTCGCTCTAAAGATAAATATTTCACTTATGCGCCGAATAAGTGAGAGTTCACTGTGATTGATCACCAAAATGGTTAAAAAAAAAATAAAGCGACGTTATAGTTTAAAAATCCTACTCCAAAGTAATGTAACATTCTGGTGTCAATGACAAGTCAGTTGAAACGGAAAAATCATTTTTAAATTGCTCTGCAACATCGGAAAGCGATGCAATAGCCATTTAATTTACTTTATCGATTGAAGCAGTGTATTCAACTCCAAAAAATAAAAAAAAACCCTATTTCTCTCATAAAAAGTGAGAGTTCAATAGTCGGAAAAACCCGCTCTTTGGAATCCTCCCAGAGGCTTTTCCAAACCGATTCAATCGTTTCCTTTTACACTAGCGAACCAAAATGGCATAGGCCCAAACAGGGAATTTTCGGGTTAAGAACTGCAGTGATAGCTTGGAAAGGCTACTTTTTAAAACACAGTAAATTTGTTTTGAAGGACTCTCTCCAACAGCCACCTAAATTAAAAAAAAAAAAAAGAGGTAATTTGTTTAGGCCATGCCTAGCGTGCCTTTTTAGTGACGGTCCAAAAAGTGTGTCGGAATTTACCAAAAATGAACATTTCAACCAAATAATAGTGTTCAATTATTACTTAGGAACTGTTTCAACTCATTAACAGATTGCAGCACATAACCATTGTAAAGTGTGTTTTGTAGCCGTTTTATTATGATTTTTATCATGAATGACATTGTTCACAATCTCAAGAACAAAAAATCTGGTACAGTGTTGGGCAAGAACTAAAAAAATCAACTAAATTTTCAATCGATTGATCAGTTGACTAAAGTAATCTGACCCGCATTTAGTTCAGATTAAAAATTTGAACTATTTAATTTTCAGACGATGATTAACGTTAGTTCAAACTAACTTGGTTAGTTTCTGAAAAAGATTAATTTAGTGCAGATTGATTTAATCAAGACTAAATTAGTTAGATTAATTTTAGTCAAACTAAAAGTAATCGTACTAAATTCAATTTGATTAAAACTAATAAAATTGATTTAAATCTGAGTAATTTATTTGCTATTAAATTCGAGATGGAAGTTTATACTAGTAAATAGGAGTACGTACGAGTTAAACGAGTTTTCTCGTGTGTTGATGATAATTTGTATTTCTGCGCTTGTACACATGCATTTGCATACATATACAAGTAAATTCAGGTATATACGAGTATATACGTGTAAACAGGAGTATGTACGAATAAAAAGAATATACTCGTGTGGTGGATTCTATTTGTATTTCTGCGATTGTATACATACATTTACATGCAGGCCCGTCATTTAGGGGACAGGTGGGGGTCAATTGCCCCCCCCCCTAGCTTTGAGAAATAAATGTATTTACATATAAGTGGGCGTGGTTTTTGACGTTTTCCGGTGAAATTGCATTGTGTTTGGACCCTTTGCCCCCCCCCCTGAAAAAACTTGAAATGACGTCCCTGGGAGGCAAGAAAATTCCTTTTTGTATGTATGTGTGCATGTATAAATGTATGTATGTGTGCATGTATGTATGGATATTTGTAAGTGTGTGCATGTATGTATGTAAGTGTGTGCATGCATGAATGTATGTATGTGTGCATGTATGAATGTATGTATGTGTGCATGTATGTATGGATATTTGTTTGTATGCATCTATGCATGCATGTATGTATGTCAGTATGTATGTATGTCAGTATGTATGTGTGTATGTAAGTGTATATATGAATATATATGCACATATGTAGGTATGTGTGTATGTATGTGTGTGTATGTATGTGTGTGTATGAATGTATATGTATGTTTGTATGTATGTGTGTATGAATGTATATGTATATATGTGTATGTATGAATGTATATGCATGTATGTATGTCTCTGTGTGTGTATGTATGTTTCTGTGTATGCATGTATGAATGTATGTATGTGTGCATGTATGAATGTATGTATGTATGCATATTTGTTTGTATGCATGTATGTATGTAAGTGTGTGCATGTATGAATGTATGTATGTAAGTGTGTGCATGTATGTAAGTGTGTGCATGCATGAATGTATGTATGTGTGCATGTATGAATGTATGTATGTGTGCATGTATGTATGCATATTTGTTTGTATGCATCTATGCATGCATGTATGTATGTATGTATGTATGCATGTATGTATGTATGCATGTCAGTATGTATGTGTGTATGTAAGTGTATATATGAATGTATATGCACATATGTAGGTATGTGTGTCTGTGTGTGTATGTATGTGTGTGTATGAATGTATATGTATGTTTATGTATGTGTGTGTATGAATGTATATGTATATATGTGTATGTATGAATGTATAAGCATGTATGTATATCTCTGTGTGTGTATGTATGTATGTATGTATGTATGTATGTAAGTGTGTGCATGTATGTATGTAAGTGTGTGCATGTATGAATGTATGTATGTGTGCATGTATGAATGTATGCATGTATGAATGTATGTATGTGTGCATGTATGAATGTATGCATGTGTGCATGTATGTATGCATATTTGTTTGTATGCATGTATGTCAGTATGTATTTATGCATGTATGTATGTCAGTATGTATGTGTGTATGTAAGTGTATATATGAATGTATATGCATGTATGTATGTATGTGTGTCTGTGTGTGTATGTGTATGTATGAATGTATATGTATGTTTGTATGTATGTGTGTGTATGAATGTATATGTATATATGTGTATGTATGAATGTATATGCATGCATGTATGTATGTCTCTGTGTGTATGTATGTATGAATGAATGTATATATATGTATGTGTGTGTGTAATGTGTATGTATGAATGTATATGCATGTATGTATGTGCGTGTATGTATGTATGTGCGTGTACGTATGTATGTATGTGTATGTATAAATGAAAATGCATGTATGTATGTATGCATGTATGTATGCATGTATGTATGTGCGTGTATGTGTGTATGTGCGTGTATGTATGTATATATATATATATGTGTGTGTATGTATGTCTATGTATGTATGTGCGTGTATGTGTGTATGTATGCATGCATGTATGCCTGTATGCGTGCGTGCATTCGTTTATGTATGTATGTATGTATGTGCGTATGTATGTATGTATGCCTGTATGGTTCTGCTATACCTGGAATAATGGTTGAAACACTAAAGTTGAAAATGTCCTCTTCCATTCTTCTACGAGAATTTCTTTTATTTTCCGGATATCACGAGCTGCTCTTCAGCTTTATGAAAGCGTAATAAGTTTTTCAAAAATGTAGTTCATCTTTTATTTTACTCCTATTATGAATGCAGCTAATAAACTATAATTTTTAGCGATGCAAAACACTTGCATTACATATGCTCTGAAACTGATCAAACTGATCTATGTCATAAGAATAAAAACAAAAACCTATTCTAAATTTATCGTCTGCAACATATCTTTTACTACATTATAATTTAGTACACTATAAATTGCAGTAAATATCTTGAGTGAGATAATTTAATTTTTAATTTATCGTTTGCTGGTTGAAGTTTGCTGATATTTATTGTTTTATTATTATTATGAAAAATAACGTACAAAATTTCAGTGATAAATACTTAAAAGTTTTAGAATCAATTGAATTTTTTTAAAGTGCTCCAAATATATTGTTGCTATGTGATAATTTAGTATTGAAATGTAATAAGTTCGTCGTATATTTTCCTAAATAGCAATTTTATTGTCGGGAAAACGAAAAACTTATCATTTGTTGATCATAGTTTCCATTTCACGGTATTTTGTTTTAACATCGGACGTCTGCTTTTTTTTTTTTGTCTCTGATTTATTTCCAACTGTTCTAAGATGAGAAAGACATGTTTTTTGTTTTATTCGATATGTATATTGCTTTAATTTAAAGTACAATCTGTTGATCTATTATAAATGAGAGTTGCTGCGACTCTCGCAAGAGCTTGAACAATACTTTAAAACTTTATTTTTCATATATTTGTTTTGCTCGTGCAATAAAAAATTTTTGTTCTTCTGATAATATTTTCATTTGAAAAATAAGTTGCTTGTGATTAGAATTTTAAGAACAGTTAAAACGTAAACTAATATTTTCAGTAATATTTTTATAATATAAAAATTGATCTTTTGCATTTAACTAGTACTTCAAAGTTTTATTAAAGAAGAAGTGATTAAAAAAAATGTATGTACATACATACATATGTACGTACCTACATACATACATACGTACAAACATACATACAAACATACATACACACACACATACATACACACACACATACATACATACATACAAACATACACACATACACATACATCATACATACATACATACATCACACATATATACACACATACACACATACATCATACATACATACGTACACATACACCATACATACATACATCATACATAGACACATACATCATACATAACATACATACATACATCATACATAGACACATACATCATACATACATACATAACATACATCATACATACATACATAACATACATCATACATACATACATACATCATACATAACATACATACATACATCATACATATGCACATACATCATACATACATACATACATAACATACATCATACATACATACATACATCATGCATACATCATACATAACATACATACATACATACATCATACATACATTCATACATACATACATACATACATCATACATATGCACATACATCATACATACATACATACATCATACATAACATACATACATACACACAAACATACATATGTCATACATACATTTTTACATACATACATACATAACATGCATACATACATACATACGTACGTACATACATACATCATACATACACACATACATAGATACCTGTATAACATGCATACCTACATAACATGCATACATACATACATAACATACATAAATATATACATACATATATACATAAATATGTACATACACACACACATACATAAATATATACACACACATACATAAATATACACACGCACACATACATACATACATACATACAAACATCATACATACATACATACATACACATACATACATACATACATACATTCATTCATTTTTATATACACATGCGTACATACATACAAACGTACAATATATATATATATATATATATATTTAAAAAAATATATATATATACATTAATGCATATATACAAAAATATAAAAACGTACATACATAACATAAATCACACATACATAGGCATACATACATATATATAGTTTTTACTTGTATTTACTCGAAGACGAAAGTAAATGTGTGTATGCAAGCGCAAAAATACGAATATAACCCAACACTCGGGTATACTCGTGTTAACTCTTATATACACCTGTTTACACGTATATATCAATATTTATTCATACGTAATGTATGTATACAAGCGCAGAATTACAAATATTCCCCCTACATACGAGTATATTCAGGTTCACACGTATGTACTCGTTCTTTCCGAATTTACTCGTATATGCATGTAAACGCATGTATACAAGTGCAGAGATACAAATATACTGCACCACACGAGTACACTCGTGTTAACTCGTATATACTCCCGTTTACACGTACATATTCCTAACGAACAACACGTAAATGTTTGAATATAAGCGCAGGAATACAAATCTGCCCCTACACACGAGTATACTCGGGTTCGCACTTATGTACTTGTGTGTACTCGTATGTACCCGAATTTACTCGTATATCCATGTAAATGTATGTATACAAGCGCAGAAATACAAACGTTCTTGTAAAAGTACATATATCTTAGTATTAGTTTAAAGTCCTCTAGATTTATATCGATATGATTTTTAATTTTAAGCTGATTACATTAGTTTTGATTAAATCAATCTGATTACTTTAGTCTCGACTAAATCAATCTGATTACATTAGTTTGAACTAAAATAATTCGCACTAAATTAATCATTTTCACAAACTAACTAAGTTAGTTTGAACTAACGTTAATCGTCGTCTGCGAATTGAATGTAATCAAATTCAATTAATCAGAATTAAATAGTGCAAAGATTACTTTAGTTTTTTGAGAATTTAGTTGATTAATGCCCAACACTGATCTGGTATGGGTCCCACACTACTTCCTTTTACGTGTAAATTTCTTTGTAGATGCCTTAGTGTTAAAATAGTGCTAGGAGTGAGCAAGATAGCAATTCGAACATTTACACCCCTAGTTTGCCACGAAACAATGCAAAACGAATGTTTTACAATGACTCATTTTCTAAATATCGCCGATCATTCAGTGGATTTTTCGCAAAATATCGCCAATAGCGCCAAATTGAACCCAAATTCAAAAAATACCTTCTTTTCGCCAAATTTGTCTCCAACTTGGCGATATGTCACCAAGTTGGCGTCAAACACTTGGCGACCAAAAGCTTGGCGATATATCGCCAAGTGGTCGTGTCAATTCATCTGCATTGAAATTAACACTGATTTACCCCCAAAAAGGGGTAAAACACCCCCTTGGGAGCATTCGAATGCAACCACAAGAGGAGGTGCACAACTAGACCCCCCTCAGAGCCTACATACCAACTAGAAGCTTCTACGGCATATAGTTTTTGAGTTATGCGACACACATACATACGCACATACAGACGTCACGAGAAAACTCGTCGTAACTAACTCGGGGGTGGTTGAAAATGATTTTTCGGCTGGTTATATGTTGGCAGGTACATATGCACGTGCCGACAGGTCGAAAAAACGACTCAACATTCATTCGGGGGTGAGCAAAATCAAAATTTTGACCCAAATTTGAGGAATTTTTTTTTCGCGATCACAATACTTCCTTTACTACGTAAAAGGAAGTAAAAGCAAAGTTTTAACATTATTCTCAGCTTCCCAGTTTATGTAAATTGCTGCTTTTATTTCTTCTTATAAAATGTCTTTTTAAATATTATACGAGGTTTGTCCCGAAAGTACGTATAAAAATTGAATAACAACTTTATTTTGCAATAATTCCGGGATTACAACATGGTCTCCTTCAACGTCCTCTCCGAGACAAAATACACTTCTGCCAACGCTGTTTCCACTGTTGATAACATTGCTGAAAGTGTTTAGTTGTAATGCTGTTCAGTTGCCTTGTCGTTTCTGCTTTGATGGCTTCCACCTCTCCCAAGTGCCGCCCCCGAAGCACCATTTTGCATTTCGGGAACAAGAAGAAGTCCAAGGGGCAAAATCTGGTGAATAAGGCGGGTGGTCAGTCACGGGCGAGGGTAATTTTTCACTTGTCGGCCTTCCCGGAACCTTTTTAACCACTTGCTCACGGTTGGTTCCTTCAGAGAATTGTCTCCGTAAACTTGTTTCAAACACCCAAAAATCTCACGGCCATTCTTGCCTAGCTTTGCAAGAAATTTGATCTTGATGCGCTGTTCCTCAATCAGAGATAGCTTCATGCCGACGCGGTTTGAAAAAAGTGTTACCTTCAACCAGCAACCACACACTCAAATTTACACGTAGAGCGTTCTAACTTGAACTGAGGGTTGATGGGATTGTCTATAACAGTAATTCACCCTGCCGGTGGCTGCCAATCGGTAAATATGGTTTTTATTCAACTTTTATACATATTTTCCGGACAAACCTCGTATCGTAGCAAGGGCGGATCCAAAAATGTTCCGAGGGAGTCATTTTTTTTTTTCTTACTTGCCCATTTTTTTTCGCCATGCATCCTTGTTAACACATGTTGATTAAAAATGTTTTGGTCTTCCATTTCGAAAAAAAATCCAGATTAGAGACCTGAATCCCCACCCTTTCCCTTAATATCATAAAAGATCACATAAAACTTCCTTTTTTGAACTTCAAATATCTGAAAACTGCTGGAGAAGACTCCCTCAAGGGAGGGGCTATCGCCCCTCCCTTGTTTCGTAGGAAGAAAAAAATTTAGTAAAAAAAGTATGTACCCTCTGGTGCCTAGCGTCCCTTTTTAGTGACTATTTTTTTTAATGAAAAAATTATTTTGTACATGATTTTTTAAAATTATTTTTCCTGTCCATTAAACACTATTTGTAGCCAGTATACAATATATATTTAGGAAAAAAATGTCAGGCATTAATGGGTTAATTTGAAGTAGGTTGCCTATTTTCCAATATAGTTAAAGGAAACTAATGAAGATAGAACAGCTCATACTTACTGAACTACATTTCTTTCCAAAGGTACTAGAAGATTAAAGATAGTCTGAAAATGCCTTCTTTGAGCTTCAATATTGAAAATGTAAGTCGTTAGTCCTTCAAGGGCCCTGGGGGAGGGGGATCTTCCTCCGTCATTTATCAAAACTGAAGTGTTTAAAACGCAGTTTTCAACCATATCGGTAATAGTAACGAATAAGATGAGCTCAGGAACTTTTCCTTCACAATCGTTCCCTACTGAAGTTTTAATAACAAGGGTTTTAGACTATCTTCGATGATGTTGGATTAAGAGGGATTTAGGGTAATTTTCTAAAATTTAGGTCCTAAAATTTTAAGTTCCGTACTTTCTGCTGGTAAATTTTCAGAAATTAAAGTTCCAAAAAATGCAATTTTAAGCAAATCTACTGATGGTGTCAGGAAAAATTGCGTCAGGGTTAAAAAAATTAAACTCCTAAAAATGCAATTTAAGAACTCTTGATGAAATAAGAGAAAATATAAGATTCGATTATTTTGTGTAATTTTTTTGACTGTCTCATAGGCGGACTTACGGGGTGCACCGCACCCCTAACATTTTGCATGAATTTTGAAAAAAAAATTAAGTATATTTCACCAGGAAACAGTCTGGAAAATAAGTTATATTTTCCCATAGCTACAATGCAAGTTAGTTTTCTTGAAAGAAAATCCAAAAGTATAACATTAAGTTCAAAGGTTTTCAAAGTCCATACCTTCACGGAACCTGTCCAGAAAATTACTAACTTTGCGCCCACACAGCGAAAGAAATATAACTGTGCTACGTATGAAAAATAAAAGTATTTTTAGTCATTTGAAAAGAAAAAAAGAAAGAAATTATCCAAACATCAAACAAATTTCTTAAATTACAATTTTATCTGTGGTAATTAGGTATTTTTTGGTGTATCATTAAAATTTCTTTTAGTTTGAAACAACCCTGGCTAATAAAGTCAAAAATATATGACTATTCTTAATCAAAAATCTCATAAACTGCTTCAAATTCTTGCACATCATTCCAGTAAACAATGCAATAAAATCTGTCACATCAGCTGAAAACCAACATTTTAAAAATAAATTCTTAAAAATTTCCAAAGGAGGCAGGGGCGGCTCCTCACTATGGGCCGGGCCCACCCAGAAAAATTGGAAGAAAAACTAATACATAATTAAAACATATCGTTTTGTATTTCTGTTCAAAAAACTAAAAAAAAAAAAAAAACATAGTGCACAAAACATATTTTAAACCTACAGTCCCCCCCCCCCCCGCACATCGCTAACACAGCACAAGAAAGATTTCTAACTCCATCAATTTTAGCGCTTCGCACGGCTTTTAGAACGAGCTTGAGGGCCGCTCTCAGTAGGCCCGCGGCCATCTCCGCTTTTAGCCAATCGCAGTGGCTGGATTAAGAAGAGCGGTTAGCGATGACACCCCATTGTAACATTCGACCTGTGGGCCCATCTTCCCTGGCCCGAGATTTCCCTTTGTCCCTAACCAAAGCGGTGGAGAGGGAAGTGTCTCCTCACTGCGTACAGGAGCAGAATGTGAGGTCCCTGCGTTAGGGAGAAAACTCGCCTCTTTTCATTTCACACTCTTCGTTTTTCTCTTTTTCTTTCTTTTTTTTTGAATGATTTTAATAACAAGTCCTCTTTTTTTTTGTCTTTCTTTTTTACTTTCAACACCTATTACTAACAGGCATAGAGATTGCTAATTCCATTACCGCCCCCCTCACCTATTTGTAATACAGTGCATGTATATTTTATTGGTTAATTTGCGTTTGGGAACAGAGATTCTTATTCTCAAAATTTTTGTGTGAAGACTTTATTTTTGACTTGCAGACCGTTTGCCATTTTCTTGGTATTAGTTTGAATTTAATCTCATAGTGTTGTAAGTATTGTATGAACTCTAGAAACTTTGTCATCCTTCCGGGTGTGACATTATAAATGCTTGGAGAATTAATAAGTATTCTTAAGCTCTAAATGCTAAATTTATTTAGCCGAATCAATGATTACATTTATATCCAGGACCAAAGTCGTCCAAAGAGCGGCCAACACCCTCCCCTTAAAATATCGATGAAGTAGTCCTCCCCTCCCCTCTTTTTGATAATCATCCCTGCAACTAATATTATCACATTCATAGGGATTTTAATGTCCGAAAAAACACTTAGATGTTGAATAAAAACTTTTGCTACTCTACAACTTTTCTTAAATCTTATGACACGTAACATTAACCTTCTACTACAAATTCATTTAAAGCAGTAACCAGAAAAAACAAAACGTTGAAATTGAACGTTCATAAAAATATTGAGTGGATCAACGTCTACTGTATATAAAAACTATATTCAGCTTAAAAATGTATAAATGAATAATACACTTATTCTTTAAATTATTATTATTTTACAAATTGCTTCATAATTCATAGAGGAAACACGTGGATATAAAATTTCGCAACATTTAACAACTATATTTTGCAATATATTTTTCTGAAGTTTTACAATATATGAAATATTAAATACTGTTTAAAAGCAATGTAGTTAAATTAAAAATTTCTATCAAAGTTTAATAACGGTACCTAATGGTTCTGAAAAACTAGGCGTTCTACAAGATTTTTTATTTCTAACATATAGCATGTTACCATGACTATCAGTCAAATCACGTATCTGAAAAGAAATTAATTATCAGTTAATCAAATATTTCTGACAAACATAATCAAATTAGTCAGTTATCCGTGTTTTAATTTTAATGTTATTCGAATCGGTAAGTCAAGATCCAGATTATATTGTAAGAAAAATAAGTGTTTTAATATTGTTCTGTACATGTGTGTATTTCCTGAAAATAATTCGATTCAGCTCATCACTAGTTTGAGTATACGATCATACATTGGTAAGTGAGTGGAACCATAACTGTTCAAGCCAGTGTATTCCAATTTATTTAAAAGCATACACATACATTAAAATTGAAAGTTAATGTAAATATCATGGCTATAAAAGTGACATTTTTAAGTTGAAACACCGTTAGGATTTGTTTTTTCATGAACTGAAATTGCAACATTTGTATCCAAATTTAAAAAAAATGTAAGCATACCTATATCGAGTCATTTACCTTATGAGTTCCTTAATTTGATGATAGAGGCTTTCAAAAACACATGGTGCAGGTTGTCGACATTTTTAGGGGGTGAGAGGGTGTGTTTTAGGCAGAAATGTTCGTTTTCTTTTTGAGTGCAGTCCCGTAATGTTTGAGTAATGGCACCGACTTGTGGCGTAACACTTTTAATGTGATGAATATTTTCACTGTCCGAAAATGGCAAAATTCTGAGAGCTAGCTTTGCGAAACATTAGTGATGTATAGGAAGTATGTCGTCTGTGAAAAATATTGTTATTATCATTACATTGATCGCTTAAGGCTGGTATAACATTTAAAATATAAAACCTATGTATCAAATCAAATGAGATAATTTTGCAATGCAAATTTGTATTAATAGAGTTAAATATTATTTTATGTCACTCAGCATTAGTTTAATAGTTGTTTCCTTCATTTTTTTTGTAAGCATTACTGGGGGAACATATAATTGCGGGCCCACCCACTAAATTAAGGCACGAGCCGCCACTGAAAGGAGGGTCCCTGAACCTCGTCCGTTCTGAGAAATACCCCCCCCCCCGGTTTGTTACACCCCCAGAATTCAGCATCTTGAATAAAGGGACAACTAAGGATGGAAAAAAAAAAACCCCGGGAGAAATAAATACTTGAACGTACAATCTGTGGGGCAGGTCTGGGATGCAGTTTCTTTCTAGATTGACCCGTTAACTCAAAGCTCCAACTAAGTGCGAAGCCACCCAGAAACATTTTCTCTTCGGTTCAGCAAGTTGATTTTGCCATACATGTGATTACTTTCAAAACAAATCGGCTGAAAATTTTTCATATGATGTGACTGGCTGGTTCCACGGGCAAAAGTGCTATTAACTGCATTTAGTTAAAAAAGGGACGTGGTGGCCCGATCGGTAAGGCATCGGACTCGTGTCCGAAAGGACCCGGGTTCGATCCCAGCCGATCAAAGATCCACCGTCTTGATTAATGGTGACTGGGAGGCGTTAAAAATGTCGTGGTCACAAAGTCCTCCAAGTGAAACGATACCTCTGGGGGTGCTAGGGCCTATGGTTTGCTCGACCCTAGGTTCTGGTTCAAAATTAAGAACAGAGCGCTCTTCAGGGCCCTATCCCGGTTAAACCACTAAGCTGGTAGGTACGGGGGACCCTGGAGGGTGAAATGAAATTTAGTTAAAAATTAACATATTTATTTTTAACTTCTATCATTTTGGTTTCTTTAAATCTGTACTATTTTATTTTTTCAAATTGAAATTTCTAACCAAAACCAAGCAAGCAAAGAAGGCTGCTTCCTTTTAAAAAGCCGATTAGATCGCCATCACCTCCCATTATCTTCGTCTATAGATCGTGGAAATTTTAAATGGATTGAAAATTTCACAGCGGATGGGAAATTGTTTAAGGCGGATCGGTAAAAGGACAGAATTATGTTTTGCCAATCAAATTGGCTGATTTCTGCTAATTGGCTGAAGAACCATATGTATGTTTTGTGTGAAAACATACTGTGAGAAATTGAAGATATAAACTAAATGCCAAAAAATGTGGCATTTAAGATTTTCACATGGTATAAAAAACAATTTAAAATAAAGAACAAGAAATAAAGCAATACCTTTGGGCAAAAAAGTTAAATGTATATTTCAGAACGACTAAGAACTTCTTTTGAACGCAAATAGACGAAAAGAGCCCAGTCATTGCAAACGGAAAAAAAAAAAACCTTGCATTCGTTTCTATGTTTTTGCCACTCACGAAATTTTGATGCCAAGCATTAAACTTATTTCTGAGATTGTCCAAACTTTATTTTATCACTTTGCTCTGAGCAAATTAACTTTATTAATGCCTCAAAACATGTCCAAAGTTTGACACATTCTTAACTTGCAGGAACTCTCGGGGTTGAAAACAACTCCAGCCGTTTTTGTTTCCATTTCCTGGAATTTCATAGCCAGATAAGGAAACCATCTTTTTGGTAGCTGCAATTGTCCTTGATTGATGGGCGGGTGTGGTTGGAAGTTTCTCAAACCCCTTTTCATTCTTGCAAACAAGGGGGGGGGGGGGTGTTTTAACCTTGTGGTGGTTCGGCAGTTCCACAATTACATGTTAAATGAACGTGATAAGACGTCCAAAACCGTCAGGGGGTTAAGAGACACTGGGGTTGTTTTCGACCCCGCGCGAGCAGTCATGTGACAAACAGTGCGAGTTCTCGCGAGTGAAAATCTTGGACATTCATTGAAAAAGTTAAGGGAAAAACATCCAACATCTAGAAAACAGCCCATTAGACCACGAAAAAGCTACTTAAAGTTCCATTCAGTTGATAATTAATTCTGCAAAGAAATTAGCCCCCTCTCGCAAATTACTTTATAAGTTCCATTAGTTAAAAAATATCTGAGAACCCTTATTATTTATAATAAATTTTGCCTAGTCACATTCAAACCAAGTTTATCTTTTTTGCTTGTAAGGCATTGTAGATTAAGATATAGTGAAATTTCTTGCATCAAAGCTAATCTTTAGGAGCCGGGCGGTACACATGCTGTACCGTAACTTTTTTTTTAGAGGAAGGGGTTAAGATTTTCACTCGAACCCTTTGGAGCCGGGGATTTTTTCAAGGTTTCATACGACAGCTTATACCTTCTCTTTTCAATGGAAAAGAAATCTGTGGTTCAACTGTCGTACTACCTGGGTCGAAAGAAAAATTTCTAAAAAACAGCCTGGATCCAAAAGGTTAATTTAAAATCATTGATAGAATCTGAAATTTTTTATGTTGAAAAACAGGTCTGAACTTTTGAAAAGCTGACATAAAAATCAAAATTATGCGATAATTTTCGGATATACTATTCAATACAAAGTCATGACTTATGACTTGGTCCAACCAATCACAAAGATAATAAATGCTTTGCAATCTACTAGTCCACAAGTTATACCACACTATGCCAAGTTATAGTCCACAAGTCTTGACTTTCACTAAAATCATTACCTACGCTAAACTGAGAATATTTTGCATATTTAAAATGGATGTTTGGGAAAGAAATGTGTACTCGAGACAAATAATTTTTTTTTTTTTATTAAATAAAAATGGAAGGATTTCACGTTTTGCAATACATAATGAAAAAGAAAGAACTTTTAAATGAGTCTGAGAGGTTTTTCTAGGAGAAACCATGTAATAAAATCAAGTCAATCGATTTTGTTCGTTTTCAGTTACCTCGATTTTAAATACACCCGGAACCAATTGAAAAAGAGTGAGATGTCATGCAGCACAAAATCTTATATTAGATTAATTTTATAAACTGATTAAATAAGACGGGATCTGAGAACAACTTTTGTTCAGTTCTTTTTATAGATTTAATTGCTTTGAAATGATATTTCCTCCGATCTGAAATTTCTTTAACGCCATTCAAAGTACTGACTTAAAAACCAGTTTTAAGGGAAAATAGCGAGAAATATTTCAACTTTGGGACTTTTCCAACATAAAGGGGGAAGAATTCCTTAGCACTAATTGTTGCACTTGAAATAGCCCTTCCGAATACTACAAGAAAGAGTTGAAGAAATTAATGGGCAGTTCCTTACAATCAGTCTTAAATTGATTAAAATCTTAAAATTTGATTTTTGAAGATTTTTCTTTCTTTCTGTATTGCAAACTAGGGATGCAACGATAAGCAAATTGGCCGATTAATCGGCAGTCGATAATCGCCGATTGATAGGTCAAGCCGATTAATGATTAAAATGGGTACTTTCAATACTACCAATTTCAGTTACTGTTTCCTTTATTCTTTTTTTTACAATTCCAACTTTTGAAATAGTTGCTAATTTTTGTCTTCCATTTTTCTAATTTTCCCAAAATAATTTCAAAATTTTAACAATTTTCTTATTATTGTCAATAATATTACATTAACACATTGCTAATTATGTACACTAGACATAAAAAAAAAAAAAAAAAAAAAGGAGAGGGAGTCTTGTGTGGTGAATACTCCAATTTAAAAGTTTTCAATTATCAGCAGCAATGCAATTCAAGACTTTCATTCTTTGTGAAAATTAAAAATTATCTAAAACACCATGCTAAAGAAAAAAGTATCGACGCATGAAAAATGCTGCAACATTATGTATGTGTATTTTAAATCGAAATAGAAGCCATTAATGTATTGAAACTTTACATCAACTGTGAGGATTATTATTACTGCTAATAAAATTATTCATCATAGTTTCTTAATAAAGGTTTACTTTAAAAAATATTTTTTTCGCCGATTAATCGGCCAGATTTTGCCGATTATTAATAATCGGCAAAGTGGCCGATTAATCGGTGCATCCCTATTGCAAACTTTAGTGATGATTACTTCGGTTGCATTCGGAAAAAAGAGATTTGATGACAAAACACGTCGATGCCGTGGAAAGTATAACAACATATTCCAATATTATCGATGGATAGACTTAAAACATTTGTGTTGATTTGCAGCACATTTCCGAGTGACCTTCAACGACGGAACAGGTTTCCTTTCTCGGTGAAAAACAATAAATTGACAAATGCGAAGAATCAGTTATTACAATTCATTTTTTAATTTAAAAACACAAGACTTAAAAGGTAATACCATCCAAAAAATGATTCTTCAATTTTTTTTTTTACAATTTCTTTTAAAACACACATTCATTATATAAATATTTTTGTCCATTTCACATGAAAATGTTTCCAACAAAAAGACAGAAGAATCAGATAAACACGCTACTCGCAACAACAGACTGCGGTTTTAACAAATGAAACAGAGAGGACAATTTAAATATATGAAGTGCTTTTAATGAGTATATTAAGAAAAATTTGCGATTTAGACTGTACAGACACTACTTTCATATATGGTACAGAAACACTCACTTTTCCTAACTACTAACTTTCCAATAATACAGAACATATCCCATGAAGTTTTGCAACATATATATAGATTCAGAAGACTATCATACAAACTTTTCCGACTGCGCGCCGATTCGAAAGGAAAAAAAAATAATTAAAAGAGCATAAATAAGGAGAGTAGCATCCACTTACTCGGGGGTGGTTTTGTGGGAAATTTTTTAGACTTGCACAAAATTTTTGAAAGGGAACATAAGCTATCAACCAATATTTATATAATATATGGGCAATTCCATGGTAAAAGACGTATATCGACTGTTACATATAACATTCTAAAATGACTCCAAACATGCTTGAGTTTTGTTTCATTGCAAATTTATGAAGGACTTTGACAGTTCGACTCTGTAACGGACATATCTTGTAATATATTTCCGTGACAGTCAAAAATTATTTGAATATTAAATTGTTTATGGAAAAGTTCAAATTAAATCACATTATGTAGAAGGAGAGTGCATGTCCTCTTATCACACAATAAAATAAGACAAAAGCTAGTCATTTTGTGTCCAGGGTATTGAAAAAACGCCAATTTCTCATGTCAAAATTGGCCAATTTTTCAAATTAATGTTGAAAAACAGGACCAAATATCTGCTGAATTTTTGACAGAAAGATTAACGACATATGATCATTTTCGAATGTGCTATTCAGTGAAATGAAAAAGTATATTTTGAGAGCAAAAAAAAAAAAAAAAAAATCCACACAACTCCAACATATTCAGAGTTATTATAGGACATTAGGTGCAACAACCGACAACTCTCTTAAAACGGAACTGTACTGATATACTTGGAGTGTAAATGCTCGATAAAGTTTTAAATTAATGTTTGAATTTCTGGAACTTATGGCGCCTACAGAACAAATATCTCCTGGAAAATTTCCAGACAGAGCCACCCCCGCATTCACTCCTCCATCAGAGGGCGGAGCCTATAAAAACCAATCGAATTTTTTCAAGTTCTAAGGTGTGGAAATTCTCTATTGATGCGCACATTGCACCCCGGGCCCGCGATGCCTGTCGTCGTCTTCCGAATCGTAGGCCTCCGAGCGGCTGCTGCTCGCACCCCTGTGGGTATCGGGGTCGTAATCATGGAGATCTGCTTCTTCCACGTGTTCCCCGGTGGGCATCTCGAAGGGGGGTCGGTCAGGCAGAAGCAGTTCTAGTGCCTGGAAGAAAACATGGAACCGGTCAGTAAAGGGTTTGACAGACTATCCCATATGACTAAATACAGTGGTCGGAAGTAGCGCGCTACAAGTAGCGAAACTATTGTAGTAGCTACATTTTTCAGTAGTTTGTAATGCAGAGCACTACTTTTTTTAAAAAGTAGAGTAGTGAGTAGCGCGATACAAAAAAATAGTAGTTTGTAGCGATTTCTGGAAACTACTGTTAAATTAAAAAAATAAATAAATAAATAAATGAAAAAAAAAAGAGAACGAAGGAAAAAACAAGGTTTAATTGACTCTGACTGATGCACATCTTGCACGAGTGCAGCAGCGGACGCAATGAGAAATAAGAATGATAAAAACATTAGCTGATCTTAGATGCACCATTTTGGCGAAATACTTGGCATCATAATTTTCATATTTCTTCAAATAATTTTCATGTTTCTAAATATTCCCTGGCAAGAAAATAAAAAAAATTGAAGGTTGAATTCTTTCAATATTTCAGCTTTTGAATAATTTCTTGTGGCAAATATTCGTTAAAATTGTACAAAAAATCTAAAAAGGAAAAGTAACCAATAAATTCAAAGAAAATTCCTAGTTCTATTCCATATTCAAATGAGTAAATTTATTAATGTAAACAACTTTTCGAATTTTTTGGTCAATCCTCAAACGGTGTATGCTTTTTATTTTTTAGTTTTAAAAAAAGTAGCTGTAGTTGTAGTTAACTACTTTTACAACAAAGTAGTTGTAGTTCCCTACAAAAGAAATGTAGTTTTTCCAACCACTGACTAAATATATTAAACCATTTTGGTCGCTTCGAGGTACTGTACTGCCTTTCAACTCCCCAATTTTGCTGCTAGCAGTGATGTAAGACTTGTCAAGAATACAGTATTTTCTCGCAGAAAATTTTAAAGAAATTATCTAAGTTTGTAGACAGTTTTAAATTTTATCTAGATCTGAATATCATTAACACCCACATCTTAGCATAATTACCAAAGCCCAGAGAATGAAAATGAGGGAAATTCTAGTTTAGCATTAAATTTGGTGGCAGTATAGCAAATCTCGAATGCAAACCCACCTTAATTGTCTCGGCGTCAGCAAAGTGGTTTTCTGGAAATGTGACACTGAATTTCACATATAAATTTCCTCGCTCGAAGGGATTTTTGTAGATTGGCATACCTTCACAAACCACACCTTTTACAGAACCTAGAAAGAAACATTACTTTCAGAAAGAGAAAAAGAAAACATTGTAGGGCAGCACACGCACACACAAATTATCCATTAAGGAAAGTAATAAATATCCTTAGAAAAACCATGAAAAAAATTTGCTGTCTCTTTCAAATGTGTTAAATTCTTTTCCTTAACTGCTTGAGGAGAAATCTCCAGAATAACTCCATTAGGTGCATCCTACTTACAATGTGGGACAAAGTGAAATGGCAAAATATTTTCACATTTTAGAATACCACCTGTTTAGGGTCATTCCATAGAAATGTCAACCTCAGCCGAAGAAAAAAAAAAAAAACCAAAGTGAAAAAAGTATCAAAAATAAATAAAAATCATACAACACAAGTTAAAGAAATTGAAAAAGTAGTGTAATTATCACTGAGATTAGCCATAATAAACAGTTTGTAGTGTGCTTACTGCTTGTTATTCAATGGTTACGTTAGTCACATGCCATCTTGAGTCAAAAGACTAAAAAAGTTTAAGATTTAATAAATGTGTTTTATGTTTTTAAAAGCCAACTTTACACATTTTTCGAATATATCATTCAATTTTTAACACTTGCTTAACTTTGAGAAATTTTTGCCTCACAACATGAGCATTCATTTTCAGGGTTGCAAAAATGTTACGTCAGTCATGCTGCTATTTTGGTTGAAAAAATATCTAATGTCAGTATTTTGTTTTAAATTCTTAGCAGAAATGATACATAGATACTATGTACACTGTAAATCCACCAGCATAACTAAAAAATACTTTTTATCCTTTAAGTTACAAGAAAAACAGTTACAAAATCAGCTCTGAATGTTACCTTAGTCACTATGGAATGACCCTTTAGCAATATCTTAACTCAATTCCTACACATTTCTTTGATTCAAAGTCAAAAAATAAATAGCTCTTACAACCAATAAAGAAAATAATACAAGTCATTTTCAAAATTTCACACACATATATTAGCAGCGTAAAATTTTTTCTTGGTATTATGAAATCATAAATTTCTAGTACTTATTTTAAATATTAATTAAGATCTACTAATGGCCATTGGCCAGTGCAGTGCTTATTTAGTTCATATTAGGCATGTTTTGCTCTTAAATCCTCAACACAATTTGTCAAGTGCAAGCGGGGCAAAGTGGATGCGGAAAACTGAAATAGTTCATTTTGTTTATTATTTATTCATTGATGTAATAAATATAACAAATTCAGTTTCATTCTTTTACATAATTTAAATCACTCATTTATTCATTCATTAGCTTATTTCCTTATTTAATTAACTCATTTATGTTTTTCATTATAATTCATTTATTGGTTTAATTTTCCTTTACATGTTCATTTGTCATGTAAAGAACTGTCACTTAGAATGCTTAATATGTATAGTCTTGAGCAAAGGAGAACTAGAGGAGACATGATTCAGTTGTTTAAATTTATCAAAATGAAAGATGTTATAGGGTTAAATTTTTGCACGGAAAGCAGGACAAGGGGTCATTGTTATAAGCTGTTTAAATCTCAGGCTAACCTGGAAATTCGGAAAAATTACTATTTTTGCAGAGTAGTGGGAACTTGGAATAGTTTACCGGAAGAGGCGGTAAGGAGCAAGGGAGTAGATAGTTTTAAGAGGGCCATTGATCTTCATTGGGATCTATAATTTGACTAGGACCAGCCCAGTTGGGCCCAGAGCCTGTTGCTGGTCGTCACATTTGTATTTGTATTTGATGAAAATTAACTTAATAAGGAATTTTCCATCTTTTTTGGAAGCTACAAAATAACTGCTAGAAATGAAAATTAATATTTTTTGCACACACACGTTATATGACAAAATACATTACTCCTTCCTGTACAGTAAGTTTCCACTTAGCCCCACATTCTTCTACTTTGAATTTTTGATATTACACAAGGAATTACAACTCAATTTAAATCATTACAATAATTAGGATATATACAAATTGTGTATAAAAAAACACTTGTTTTTCAATAAAAATATGCTTGTTTTATAGGAAAAGTTTTCATTATTAGTAAGAGGACCGAAGATTACTCAGTAAATGTTACACTTCACATGCATGAAGAGGTTATGTTTATATTTAGGTTATAACAGGTTCAGTGAGAAGATTAAGTGCACATATTCAGTCAACAAAGTTACTGTTTCACATACATTTCTCATCATAACCTGTATACTGCTAGATTTTTCAAATATATTCAATGATATTTAATTAAAAAAAACATAAATCATATCAACATTCAAGCTACACTTTTCATAACAAATGCAGACAAGGGGAAAAAAATCCCCTGCTAGAAAATAGTTTAGGTGGGTGACCAGACCATGAGGCAAGGTTAAAAAAATTCCATGAAACTAGGACATCACTTTTGTGGTCTTTTTAACACTTGACTGAGAGTGAGAATATCCAATTACCCATACTATCAAAATCAAAATCTTAGCACATTACAAGTGGCTGCAGGTATTAATACCCATTTCAAGGACTGTTATCTGTCAATGGGGCAGGTAGAGCTTGACCACGGGGAGATGCCGGGTGACCTTAAAATGGAAACCACTAGCTTCATTTTATAATAGGCAGCACCAGAAAGATCATGCACGCAGCAAAAACATTAATAAACTGAGAAAGTAAAAACTAATTTTCTCACTGATCCTACCCCATTTTTAAATGAAGCGGCCTGTTTCCGCCTCAAGGTTATGCTCTATCTCTCTGTGGTCAAGCTTTACTAGACCCTATTGACATTTTAATTGCTTTAATTTTAAATGCTAAACAATTGATTATGTTATTCAATGAGCTGGCTATACACCATAGTCACAGAAACAAGTGCTAGGCCTCAATACATGGAAACAAGTGCCTAGGCCACCCTAGGAGGTAGGTGGCATGCAGAAAAATAACAGAAGTAAAATAAAACATACTTGTTCTACAGTACAAAGCTACAAAGAAATCTAGCAAGTTATTTTTCATGTGAAAACGGACAAAATTCGGAGGTGTCGTGGTGTTTCTGTCACTGGGTTTAAAAGTATTTTGATTTTAGATGTAGTCGCAAATTGTAACTTCACTTCAAAAAGTCTCAAAAGCTATACAATAAGACAAATACTTATTATGCCTCAACTATAGAGTTAATGTGGTTGAAAAACTAGGTTGAAAAACAAAAAGGAAAAATAACAAATAAATTCAAAGACTACCTAGTTCTATTGGTCTTAATTCTAGTCAAATGAGTAATTTATTAATGTAAACCTTTTTTCGATTTTTTTTGGTCAGTCCTCAAACGGTGTATGCTTTTTATTTATTTATTTTTTAAAAAGTAGCGAAGTAGCGACTACAATTCAAAAGTAGTTTGTAGTCACTATATTAAAAAAAAGTAGTTGCAGTTGTAGTTAACTACATTTATAACAAAGTAGTTGTAGTTCGTTACGAAAGAAATTTAGTTTTTCCAATCACTGCTTGAAGGCGCCACAAAATCTCAAATTCACTTCTGCAGGCAAAAAAAAAAAAAAAAAAAAAAAAAAAAATCTCACCTGGTTCAATGACGTCCCCAGGGCCATGCTTTATGACGAGGTCCCTTCCGTCCAGGTGCTTGATGACCATCGAGAATCCGCACAGAGATTCGGTGAGGGTCAGGGTGTGGGGCATCAGCAAGTCATGCCCATCCCTCACGAATTTCTCGTGGGGGAGCTGCTGAAGAACGATGATGACATCGCCAGGTTCCACACCAGGCTAAATACAAAAACACACACGTGAGTCCTGATATAAGGCATGGAGACTTTTTACTTTGTATTTACAACTGTCTTGTATGGAAGAAACAACAAGAACTAATACAGTAAACCCTCGTTATATCACGGTTTTCCTTTTGCGAAAAAATTATATTTAAAAAAAGTTGCCTCACACTTGACATCACAAAAAAAGTTTTATTCTCAGAAAAGGTATTTTCTTTTAATCAATGAATAAATCTGCTATATTTTCCAAGCATCTAAATTTATTGCATTTAAAGAAAATTGTCTAAATTTCAAGGATTAACTAATCTTTTTGTAGGTGCACACGTCATTAGTTTGTACTTTAGTTGAATCGCTACTTTTAATGACCTCGGTTATATTTCATTTTCAGATATATTGCACGCGATATAACAAGGAGTTAACCCATTGCATTAAAAATTAAACTAACCAATCTTGTTTGCCTATCAAGTTTACTTTCGACAGAACACAGAAAATTTAAATACATTTTCCAGCATACATGGGAAACACTGAAAAAGGAGAGATAATCACAACTACTTAAATTTTTTAGTTGTTAAAGCAGAATTATGAGATAATCCTATTTTGATACAAAAATGATTGGACTATTTCCCTTTAAATAAATACTTAATATAAATTGAATATCTTTTTGAAAGCTTCGTACAGGGTTTCATTTTCAAGTTTTTCCAGGGGGTACACGGCAAAGGGTACAACCATAATGCAATTTCATCGGCAAACATAAAAAAACACGCCCACTTATATGTAAATAAGTTGATTTCTCACAGCAGGGGAAGGGGGCAAATGACCCCCCAAATGACGGGCCTGGCTTCATACTAAAATAAATTACAAGTATTTTATTAACAAACATACTTGAAAAAGAAATTTCAAATCAGAGTTTTCGCTCCTCGCCAGTCCCGTGGATAAAAGCTTGCAATTATATTTATAGCTGCTAAAAAGGCTATGATTCAAGTTCTGCATAGCTTGAACATTCCAAACTAATTTCATCAAACACAGAAAAATTTGATTTCATTGATACCTTAGATGTTTTCATCACACACAAAAGCTAATTTTTGAGATTTTCCATTAATATCTTGAGTAATTAAAGCCATAGAAAGATGAAATATCTAAGAACACCCAGAATCTGGTGCAGATAAATTCAGAAGCTAAAAATAAATTATCTTATTTCTCTTTCAAAGTCAAGAAATTTCTTTGCAGGACATTTTTATTAAAATGGGCATTGAAAGAATTTGCAAGCGATTTTACGAATAGCAAGTATGTCTTTGCAATTTCGATCTCTCACGGACAAAAGACAACTGCGTTTGATAGTCCAAGTCCAGCCCTCTTTTCTCAGAGGAAATACTAAACAATTTTTCAGTCCTTATCCAGTATTTTTAATTTCTGCAAGTAACATCGAAAGTGCATTTTATCAACATCACAACATGTTAACTTAAGCACATTTAAGAGAATAATGGTGTATAAAGGTCAATATGCATTCATTCAGTACTAAATTAGTCATCACACAAACACATAACATGCAAAAGAAAAAAAAATCATTCATAGAAAATTCAGTAAATTTTGGATTTTTTTATTTTATTGTGCAAAGAGCGTTTCGTACCTGCTGATTACCATCACCTCGGAAGAAAATCTTTTGCCCATCTTGCATGCCTTTGTCAACGTGAACTTCTAATCGTTTTGTTTCGTGGACTATCTTCTTGCCTTTGCACACCTTGCATCGGTCTCGTTCATTCAGAACTTCTCCTAGATAAAAACATAAAAAAGGTTTCAAGAAAATGGTGCGTTGAGTGTTATTTGACTTTTTTGTGAAGTAAATTATAAACAAACGCGTCACTTCCCTTGAAATTTATATGTGATAATAGTGCAAAAACAATGAATACTTTTTTTCAAATTTCAAATTTAAATATTTTTTTAACAAAATTTCAAAATGTTCCAGGCGTCACAATTTTGTTTCAAACTTTGAATTTCCACTTAATTTCCAATCATTAGGCATGATTGCACAAAACAATGCATCACATACAACGTTTTATGTGATAGTTTATAAAAGATGGCTGAAATTAAAATTTTCAGTTGAAAAAATCATATAAATTTTCATTTTCAGCCATATTTTATAAACTATCACATAAAACATTGCATGTAATGCATTGTTTTATGCAATCATGCCTAATGATTGGAAATTAAGTGGAAATTCAAAGTTTGAAAAAAAAATTGTGACGCCTGGAACGTTTTGAAATTTGTTAAAAAAATATTCAAATTTGAAATTTGAAAAAAAGTATTCATTGTTTTTGCACTAATTTGTGTTTTTTATGCTTTTAGATGTAGTAAATAAACAATAATACAAGCACATAAAGTTTTAGACATATAAATCAATAATTGAAAAAA
This sequence comes from Uloborus plumipes, assembly GCA_038373865.1. Taxonomy (NCBI): domain Eukaryota; kingdom Metazoa; phylum Arthropoda; class Arachnida; order Araneae; family Uloboridae; genus Uloborus; species Uloborus plumipes. The sequence goes on from JAXGGA010004605.1 coordinate 56,182, forward strand.
AAAACAATTTTATTTGTCCACTGTAGCCTTAATGATTTGTTCAGGATACCTGCTATAATTAGTTCTCAAACTTGGATGACATGATTAATATAAACGGTGGTGCCAGTACTTGTGACCCCAGTAGCAGAAATTGCGAGAAGCAAGACGTAAGTCGCAGATTTTGCAGTGGTCTGCAGATAATTTTCAAAAGGGGAAAGAAAATCAAATACAGCTCAACGAAAAATTGAGAGAAAATAAATGTCTTTGGTCAGCCAAACGGTGATTCTGTTCATCGTCAAACAAACGAAATTATCCCATGTTTTGTACTTTCATTATACATTTTACATTACCATCCTATTATAAGCAGCAGTGGGGAAGGCCCCTGCTGTATTCTTATACACTATTAATCTACTAGCGACTACTCCTCGTTATAAAGACCTTTTTCTATGGGAGGGAGACAGTCGTTATTAGGGTGGGTCGAAAAAAATCGATATTTTTTTTCGGATCGTAATACCGCGGAAAAGTTGCTAAATGGTATGACTAAAAAGGGGAAAAAATATTAAAATTATCGGATGTTATCTTCCGTTCGCGCATGAGCTCTAAAGTTTGATTAAATTTTGAAAAAATTCTATTTTTTTGGAAATTTTTAATAATTTTTTTTACGATATTTAATATGTAATAGTGAAAAATGTCATCTACGACACACTAATGAATTAATATAAAAATACTGGTATTGAGTTTTAACATCTTCCGTTCGCGCATGGGCTGTAAAAATAGCAAAAAAGTGTTGAAAACCTCAAAAATGTGGACTTAGGAAAAATAAATATATACAAGCTTCAACATATTATTGATGTATTATCCAATAAATACAAAGTACATATTTCACTTACGAATAGATTACATGTCTGGTAGTTTGAACTGTCTTTTATTATCAAAGGCTGGCATCGTGGACCTTGACTTAAGTGTCGTTCTTATGTACCCGTCTCGAGCTGCAGATCCGCAAACCTTAGCAGAAGCCTCGCTCACCAACTTGACGCTTCTCTCCACTGCTTGAGTATGGACTGGCATCTTCTGTGATAGGATTTCCCACTTCGGAACTTCTTCTGTTTTGATGTAGGTTTTAAGTTCATCATCAGTGACATCTTTCAATAGAGGCGGCGAAGAAAATTGACAGTTTGTCCAATCATTTAATTCCGTGTAGTCTGTTGCGGAAAAGTTTAGCTTAGGTGCCACGTACGTTCGAATTGTTTTCCTCTTTTGGTCTCTTTCTCTTGCCTTAATGATGCGGCGGAGGCCCAGTTCTCTTATGTTTTCTGGGATCTTGAGTCATAGTAATCATAACATGTTCTGGATGCGCAAAGAACCCATTTCTCTCTATAACTGGGTCAATTACAGCTTTGAGTTCATCTTTAAGATATCTTGAGGTTTCAATAGATTGGTGCACGAGCTTAGGGCCATCAGTAAAAAGTTTGGTCTTCTTAATACAAAACCACATCGGCATATATGACTTCAGAATGAATATTACTATTTCCTGGAACTCAGCAGTTGGATTTTCTTGACTAATGTAGAGTCTTAAAGCACGGTTAGCTGTTGTTAGCCACCTGGAGTGAGACAAAGGTCCTGGATCCCTGATTGATAAATCTTTTGGGCATTCACCTGATTTAATCGCTTCTGATATTTCCAGCAAATACTTCTGATCCTTACTAAGAGTTTTTTTGTCTATCTCAGGGATTTGGCAATCAATACTTTCAAACTGCACTACTGGAAGTGTTTCACATTTGATCAATTTCTCACCAATCGGTCCTTTCAAAGAATTTGGCCCGGTCGACTTACCATCTAAATACTGAAATAAATGGCGGAAGGGTAGTTCATTAAAATGAAGAAGACAAACTGCCCATTGCAGAGGCTTACCTAAGTGTGTTTCAATACGGCGTATTATACCGTTTTTCAATCCGGTGTTAATATTGGTGCCATCACAGCCAATAACGACTAATTCGTCCAAAGAAATGTCATTGCTTGTCAAATAGGATATAATAGAGGTCGCAATATCCTCTGCACTTCCTGAATTCGGGGTCACGTGTCCCAGAAATATATTACCAGGTTCTTGTATAAGCACGTAATGTTCCTCCTTTACCACTCTTTTAAATCGTTTTGAATGTGCCTCTTGTACCACAATAGTGTCGTCTTTACGGCCATCAAAATATAGCCCAATTAGCTTATTTTCTGTTATAGAACTGGACAAATCAGCCCTAACATTGTGTTTTTCTCTTCTTATTTTACACTTGTCAACTAATTGTGAATTGTCGCTATTAGTTACCACGCCAAAGTCCTGCAAAACACTTGAGGCTATTGCTGCTGTAGCACGATCGGAAACACCGTACCGATCACTAGTTAATGCAGTACATTTAAGGTTAATCCTCATTTGCCAACAGGATTTCTTTTTTGGAGATTCAGGTATGAATTCTTGGTCACTGTCACTGCAAACGTCACTGGAGGGCAAGGATTCATCACGTTGTTCAGTTTCGGAAACTTGGACATCTACTTTTGGTTTTGAAGAGCTGGAACGAGATTTCCTCTGTAAAGATTTGGCACGTTTCTTTGTTTCATTTAAGTCCACACCTCCAATTTTGCCAATGCCGTGAGTGCGTAGTGAATAGATAAATTTCAGCTCAAGTAAAGGTATTTTTTAAGCTTTTCACAAGTACAAGTTATTGAGCAGATACACTGGCATTGATCCGGTGTTTTATGACAGGTACATTCAAGGGCAATGGGGCATTTGCATGCCGCAATGTCAAAAAGCAAACAGCATTTTTTCTTAAAATCATCAAGGTTTCTCTTAAAGACTTCCTTGTTTTTGTCTCGAGTATGAGATTTTCTTAAACTATAATACTTGTCATGCAGTGCAGTCAACAGTTGTACTACTCTCTTATCACTTACGGTGGGAATTGATGCTCTATTGTACAAACACACTATTTTGCCAGCTACTGTATTGGCTACTTGTTGTTTACTTTAACTGCTAAATTATACCTCTCATTCGATAAACATCGAAGAACGTCCTCTCCTGTAGGGAGCTTGTTAGGCGGCAAGTTTCTTGGTGTACCGAAAAACGGACACTCGAATTCTTGTCTAGTGATCACTGTCTTTGATAATGCCATCATTCATTGCACAATTGTTCAAAAAACTACACCGAAATATGAAATTTGGAACACACACTACGCAACTCATCCACCGCACTCAAGAGACAACAGCAGACTGGCGCACAAAATGGCGCGGCGGACCACTGTAATGGCTGCCTGCAGCGGAGAGGGGTATCACGTGACGCGGCGTGGGTCGTTGACCCGCTAGTGGCGCTGACAGTAAGTTTTGTATCGCTGTGCGCGATCGAAAAACCAAGCCTAATTACGTCTGAATTTTTTTTCTTTAACTATCAGAACATGTATAATCAGATATTAGGTATTACATTATTGATATCTGTAACTATACATGAAAAGAAAATAGGACAAAAATCCGATTTTCTTGTATTTTGGCTATATTTGGATGTCCGTGCGCGAACGGAAGATGTTGAAGTGCAATGCCGGTATTTTTATATTACTTTATTAGTGTGTCGTAGATGACATTTTTCACTATTACATATTAAATATCGTAAAAAAAAAATTATTACAAATTTTCAAAAAAATTTATTTTTTTCAAAACTTTAGAGCTCATGCGCGAACGGAAGATAACATCCGATAATTTTAATATTTTTTCCTCTTTTTAGTCATACCATTTAGCAACTTTTCCGCGGTATTACGATCCGAAAAAAAAATATCGATTTTTTTCGACCCACCCTAGTCGTTATATCAAACGTGGACTGTATTTGCAATTCAGTGATGACAATTTGGTGTGGTATGTAAGTAATCAATAGAAGTTTCTAAACCGATTATTTAAATATTTATGGTTGGTTAAAAAGATTTCCGACTCCTTAAAAGCACATGATGTTAAGAACGTTATGTTTCTTCTCTTCAATCAGTATAGTTTAACTGGTGTTTTCTGAGAGATTTTGTAAAGGGACAACTTATCGGTAGCGAATGTGTTAAAAAGTCCTTAAATACTCCTCAATTTGAATTTAAAAAAAAAGAGTAAACTAATAAAAATGCTGCAGATTATTTCCAACTGCCCGAATCGGTGTCGCAGACTGGCTAGAAAATTTCTGCTTCTGGGCTTGTGACTTATCTTGACTGACTGAAAGCAATGTTTTGAGGTAAAATATTCATGTCTTATTAGTGTTTCAAAAATAAAACTAACAATCTATCCTGCTATTAAAACTAAAAAACAACGCAACATGGTGAATATTTTCATATTCTATTGTAAACCAAAGTATGGTTTTAGGCCAGTTATCAAATTCTATCTCTTTCTTAACTCCTCTAAGATATGCAGTAATATTTATTAATTTTTGCGAGTTATATCAGCTTGAAAAGGTTTGGATGCGAACATATTAAAATTGCGGAGTGGGCCCGACAAAATGACAAGCTTGCAAGTCTTCAATGACACACACACACACAAAATAATTAATGTTAACACGGTTGAATGTATTGCAAAGAAAATGATCAAGTACTGAAGAAGTGGATGCAATGAACTTTCATGTAAAAAAAAAGTTAAAATGCATCTTTAATCAGGGTAAAATTTGATGCTTATGTATGCTCTAGAATTGAAAATCCATGAACAACTAGGTCAGTGTAACAGCCGAAAATGTTTCGTTCTTGGAGCCGAGGCATTAATCTTTAAAATAACTTTGGCAATTGGCAATTTTAGGATGAAGGAAATTAAGAAACAAAATCTTTTGATCCATCGTTTTTTTTTTTGACGATTTATGACTTTCGTTTATTTACCCTGTGACGTTACAACCCTATATTTACAAGCAACAGGTTCAGTGAGAAGATTATGTGCACACATTCAGCCAACAAAATGCTGCTGTTTCACAAATTAATTTTCATCATTACCTGCATGCTGCTTGAATCAAGTTCAGCCATCAATATAATAACTGTTCATTGCACGGAACACCATTTTAAAATTCAATAACATAAAATGATACACCCTTAAGCTTTGTTCAAGCAATTACAAATCTTGTTTTATCTTTGTGTCACCTAACTGCATCAATTTTTTAACCAAAAAGGGTATTACTTTTCGTTTTACACAAAAAAATCAAGATTTAGTTTTTAACAGCCGGAGATACATTTCTTTAGCAATATTACCAATGCTACATTTTAAGTTGAAGTGTTGACACATTAAAAAGAAAGTCTTAAAACTTGTTTCATTATATTGTACTTTTAATGTGCTAAATTACATATTTAAAATATAATTTTTAAACTTACAAAGACTTTGCAATGTCAAAGTTTTAATTGAGATTCATGCCAAACTTTTAAACTTCATAATGGGAATAATATATTTTTCTCTCTTATTAAAACTGGAAGAAATAAGACCCACATTTCATTTTGGTTATAACAAGGAAACAATGACGTAAATGAAGTTTTTTAATGAAAAAGTTAAACATGACATAAATAGATCAGACTAAAATGTTACTCATTGCATTCTACCCAAAAAGTGAAAATAAAAATTCCCATGAAGGCAGTTAGTTCAGGGTTTCCTCTACGGTCGCATTTTTCGCAAAATGCGAAAGTACTCTCTAAGTCGCGAAAATGAAGCAAGGCCATTTTCGCTTTTTTTCTCCAATATAATAACAAAAAACTATGCAAGATTTGAAAGAGAAAGCAAGCATGGTGATATTTAACTTAACCTTATTATAAATCGTAGTCAACATGCCACAAAGCAGAATACTGCTAAATTTGGAACGTACATCGCAGAACAGATACTTGAACTGCAGAACAATTCTGCCCAAATGTAAGGGAAAATTCCGAATTTGTAGCCATCACTTGGTTGCACTATTGGCCATATGCTGTTATTCTGAGTGAAAACATTGCTTCTAATGCAGTGTCAGAGCACTGAGAGCTCCTTGATGTTTGGAGGAACAAAGGCAGCACTTTTAGCTGCCAAGAATGGAGGCATAGTACTGGGTTTTTCATTTTCTGTTGGGAATGTGTGCCTGAAATTTTAATTTCATCCTTTTTTCTGCAGTAACAAATATTCCTTTCATAGACCTGTATGAATCAGTTTTGATTTTGGGATCAGTTTTTTTTAAAAAATGTCACGTTTCTACGCATGCGCAGTGCTTGAAGTACTTGCAGAACAATTTTGGTCAAATGATTTTATGTTGCAGAACATCACAAAGTACTCTGCTTTGGGGTCAACATGTATAAAATGCTATTAAATTATAAAATATATTGTCCTAATGGGCATAAAACCCCCCCAATAAATGCATTATTAACGATTAAAAAAAAATGTTACCTACTATGAGTTCATTTCTTTCAAGATGTCAAGGTTGAATTTAGCTTTCAACAGGAGATGAAATACATAGACTAGGTTAGAAAGATTGTAAACAGATTCACTATTTATTAACCTTTGGCTATTTTGCTAAGGCCTTTTCTCCAATTTTAGCTTTTTTGCTAAAAAACTTCGAAACTCAGCTTAAACCCTGAGTTAGTTAACTTTAACTAACAGAATTAAGTCTTTCAAAATAAAATTCCCATGAAGGCAGTTACTAAACTTTACCAATGCTTGGTTTTCTTACCTTCTCCATTGCACTCGGGGCAAGCTGTCTGAACGTGCTGCACCATGCCCGGACCCAGCTGGCGATAAGATACCTTGATTCCGCGACCTTGGCAAACGGTACACTTGTTCACAGCACCGGGTCTGCCACCCAATCTAGAAAGAAATAAAATACAGATTAGTACTTTTATAGAATCAGATACATTCTAGTGGATAGGACATTTACAAGACTATACAACTGTAATAGGCATTTACACAAGTTTAAATTCAGCTTAGAATTTTGGAAATTTCATAGAATCCCTAGTTTAGAATGGACACTTGAAATGTTTTTGAGAATAGAAATTTCCTTTATTTCCTCTCCTCCCCCCCCCCGCCCCACTTATGCGTAAATTTAGCGATTTTAAACAATTTTTAATATTCAGCATTTTAGCTGTAAGATTTACCGAGGGATTATGTTTTACCGTACGTTGTAAATATATAGATTTTGAACTCAAATTTGAAAATTAAATGTAAAAAATTTTGCAGGAATTCATTCCAATTTGTGAGGATTTTAATTTCTGAACATAAAAGCTCAAAAATATCAATATTGACGTTTTACAATTGTTACATTCCCTGATTAAATTTGTCACATGTTTATTATATCTTAACTTAAATTGTAATTATTCTAATGTCTGGGAACAGTTTGGACCATTCAATGGGTTCTCTACAACCAGGAGATTGCTATATCTGAGGCACAACTGAGGTAAAAGAAAAAGACTTTCAAGCATTGAATTTTAAATAGAAAGGGATTGGTGTCATCAGTAATGCATAACATTTACATGGTTGTTTCAAAGACTCTAGTCTGATTAAAGCATTTCATCATGTACACCAGTTCATTCACTACGTTATATTCTTCAAATAGCATAAGTATAAAATAACCAAGAAGTTGTTTTAATGCACAATTAAAATTTTTTTTTTTTTAAATTTAAGAGTAAAAGAAACAAACATCAATGCCTTTAGTAATGCCAAATATTTACATGCAGTATTCAAACACTCTAGTCTGGTTACAACATTTCATTATAGACTATCTAACGTGAAATATATTTATACATGTGTCCTCTGGTTGCAAAACCGGTCATCTCCATAACAGAAAACATTTCAGGAGAGACTATTTTTTGTCGATTTTTTTGGGAATTTGAGACAGGATCCAAATCTTTCGTTGTTTTAAAGCACCATAACAGAGTCTGGGGGAAGGTGCAGGGGGGGGGAATAAAAATTATAGTTAGGATTTGGCTGGCTTTAAAACCCATTTTGGAGTTGGCCGGTTTTGCAACCAGTCGACACACATTTGCTTTACTACCAAGAAGTTTCAATGCAAATAGATTCAGACAAATGCCTCAATTCATCAAAATAAAAGAATTCAACATTAAAGAAATTGGCCATAAAAACAAAAAACTTGCTTGTGATGGCCTCTTTCAACACTGAAGAATTATTGTCAGGCTCGTTACCTTGTCATCACCTAAATATCTCCATTTTCGAGAAAAAGTTCTGGCTAGTGAAATTAGTGAAAACCCGATCTTATGTTTCCCGTTTTGTATGTCATACCACTACTGGCGTAATTTTCTGCTTGTCTCAGAGTAAGGCTTTGTAAATAGACTACGAAAAGGCTAATAACGCTAAAAAGATTTCAGATTTTGAATTCCATTATTTAAAAAGGGCTTCTTAACTTTTTTGACAAACAGATAAGAAATCTGTTTTCACCCCTACAAAACTCAAACTTTTTTTAATGTTAAATAGTTCCATACATGCTAAATTAGTTCCAGCTTTTTAATTTCAATTCAAAGAACAATCATGCATATATGACACAATTTCTTAGAATTATTACTTTTAAACATATGAATACGTTTATTAGTAATTGTAGTAACCCTCTCTTTTCCTCCTTTATTTTCAATTCGAATATGTGCTTAACCAATATCACCCAAGCGCAGTCGAAATGACTTCTTGGATAATATAGTGATAACGCAGCTCTGGTTTTCTTTTTATTCTGACTTCATGTTCTTAGTAAGACAGGCCTGATCCAGTTGCCAAATCTGATCTCCCTTCACAACAACCGAGGGTCAAAACTGCAGCTTCTTGAAATTCTCCCAGATGTCAATATTTCATGTTTCATCTATCACACCAAAATTTCTCTTTATAGGACTAGATACCCGCCTAGTTCATTGAAAAAAGATAATTTTTTTAAATTGGATATGGGTAAATTTTTAAGCAATGTGGCTAGGTTATTAACTCGAAATCTGATTTTATGTTCCCTTGATTGGTACGTTTTTTTAATCAGTTCCGACTAAAAATGTAAAATCGGGGTTTTACTGTAAGTGACAGTATTTATCAGTTATCAGCTATTTGACTCCAAAAGTGACATGATAAAGCTATGTATTAAAAAAAAATACGCTGGAAAATTTCCATATTTTGAAATTTAACACTAAAAGACAACAATCAATAAATTTAAGACTAAAAGACAACTAAATCAATGTCATCAGCAATGCATAATAGTTACACGGTTACTTCAAAGACTCTAGTCTGATTAAAGCATTTCATCACAGACAGATTTAAATTTTAATCATAGCTAAACTGCTTGAACAAGAAGTTAGCTTTTCTATTCAGTATCAAGTTTTACCTCAGAATGCTAGATAACTTTCAGACAAATGCCTCAATGCATCAAAATAAAAGAATTCAACACTAAAGAAATCGACCATTAAAACAAAAAACTTGCTTGTGATGGCCTCTTTCAATATTGAAGAATTCCTATCAGGCTCGTCATCTTGTCATCACCAAGAATTCTAAGTACTGGTATCTTTTCTAGCTTTTTTGCCATTAGTTTGAATCTCTCATAAGATTTCAGCATAAAAATAAGAGGAAGAGAATATGAGTAGTCATATTCTTGTATGAAAATCATCGTAAGATATAGTACGTTTGTGTTCAATTGCTAGTAAAAAACCTTCTCTCAGACAAATGCCTCAATTCATCAAAGTACAAGCATACAACACTGAAGAAATACACCAATAAAGCAAAAAACTTGCTTTTCATGGCAAGATCAACAGCATTGAATACTCGTCAGACTCGTCATCTTATCGTCATTGAAAAGTCTCAAAATAATCAAATATTCCAAGGCAAAATTTTTGCAACTGATTTTTAAACCTAATTAAGAGCTGCTTTTTGATATTTTTTACTTTTGACACTTTGATGCTTCTCGGCATCATGATTCCCACATTTAGACTTATTACCATCAGCTGGTAGTCGGGAACGTCATTTCGAAATTTTCCAGGGGCAAAGGGTGCATACACAATGTAAAATGTACTAAAAAGTGGCAAAAACCACGACCACTTATATGCCAAAACATTGATTTCCTTAAGTCCTGGGGGGGGGGGGCAATTGAGCCTTGCCCCCCCCCTAAATGACAGGCCCGCTGGTAGTACACCTTTACTGTTATTAATTCTAGACTTGAAAATTTGACTATCCTAGTTGACTCAAATCAGCATTCTTATGACATAATAGATCATGGGTTTAATATTCTTCGACATTTTTAAATAAGCTACAGCTAGAATGGGCTGGGGGAGGGGGGAAGAAAACTAGCATTTAGGACTTACGGATTTAAATAAAAACATGCTTTATTCTCAGACAAATGCCTCAAGTCATCAAAGTACAAGCACACAACATTGAAGAATCAAACCACTAAAACAAAAAACTTGTCTTTCATGGCAAGTTCAACAACTATGAATACTTGTCAGGCTCGTCATCTTGTCATCATTGAACCTATTTTTGCAGCTGCTTTAAGGACAATGAGCTTTGAATTTGAGCTCACAAGAAGTTGAAATTTGCATAATAGTACCGCTCCAGTATTTTTTATATTAACAGCAAACAAAAAGCATTTCATCAATTTAAGCCTACGCTTGAAATTTTATAAGTTAATTTATAGCAAGACACCTCTAGGTCATGTTTCAATAACTTCACTGACTGCTGCACCTCCATTATTAGAGTTTTGTAATTTAGCAAGACAGTTCTACTTCTTATAGTTACTGAATTTTACAATTAAAATTTGCCAACAAGCATTTTTTTAAAGACAGATTATTAATATATTGCAAAAACCAAGCCAAACAAGGTTTTAAAATTGTTCTTTCCGACATTTCCTCAAATTAATAAAGCAAAATGTCAGAATGTTTTATTTTATCCACATCTTGCACACTACACACAAGAAAATAATTTTGCATAGCCGGTTTATAAGTGGAAATGAATACACTAAAAAAAGCTAAAAATATATTCAGAATATTGAAAATTTTTCGAAAGATGGTAAAGGTATGTCTACACCAAAAAAGTACTCTAAGAAAGTTTCATAAAAGATAACTGAACTTCAGACATTTCTTTCAACAAACATTTTATGATCTGTATAACTTCATTATAGTAAAAAATATAAAAGTCTGATCATGACTCGCATAGTTACACCGAGGAAAGATAAAAGTAAATGTTGCTTAGTTCAGAAGAATTTTTCATCATTATATTTATGATCTGTATAACTTCATCACAGACAAGTCAAATCCTGGAACAGATACTTTACAGTTCTCTTTTGGTAAGTTGACCTTTGACATAGAAAATGTTTCCTCTTTTCTCGACAGTAGGAAAGTGTTATTGGCACTGCATTGAGCTGGGTTACTTTCACTCTTTGCAAAAATATTCAAACTTAAACATCTTTTTCCCGAAAAGAGGGAAACATTGTCAAGGTCATACCTTAACTTTTTAAAAGAGCACTATACCTAGCAACCAGTTTAACATCCTTTACAAATAACAAAAAAGACAGAACTTTGTGTATTTATCAGTTGCTGTCTTTCAGACCAATAAAAACATCATTAATCTCAGAGGTGTCCTAAGGATAGTCATCATAAACAGCTGCAGTGTTATCAAAATAGATCAGTGATTCATAAGCATAAAAAGAATTTTTTTCTAAAGCTTTCATGCAGTTTGCAGATTCTGGACATTTACTATAGGACAAAATACAAAGTTTGTACTGTTATTTCTACATTCCATGAAAAATTCAGATCTATTTCTAATGTGCTAATGTTAGAAGAAGATTATTACTTAACAATACACCACCTCATTTTCGAGAAACAGGCCTAAGAAATTTTTCTTAACTTTTCACTCTAATTAAAAGTTAAAGATTTCCTTTACTTTGACACTCAAGGTTGTGAGAAACAAGATTATAACTACACTTGGCATATTACATGGAAAAGTATTGGTGTCATCAGTAATGCATAATATTTACATGGTTGATTCAAAGACTCTAGTCTGATTAAAGCATTTCATCATGTACACCAGTGTTTCGTTACCTTTGTCAAAGACACCACAGGAATAAAAGAACCACTAAATTCTTTTACAATATATACTTAAGAGAAGTTTAAGATTAAAAGTCACAACAAAATTCAATGTTTTCATTAATGCATAATAGTTAAAATACATCTTAAACTTCTTTGCAAAAAATTAACAAATGTTTTTCGCTTGCAATCTTAAAATGAATTCTATAGCATTTGCACACCAGGAATCAAGTCTTGAAAAAGCCTCTTTCAAAATATTTAACCCATTTATGCCCAGTAGCCTAAAAACGGGACCCTTGTTAGTTACTGCATACAAAAACCTGTAATGGGTATATCATTTTAGTAAAGCTGTTTTTCACAAGTTAAATAGCCCTTCTTCTTGAGAAAACCACTTAAAGCCACTATTTGGACATCAGAGTTTATTTATTGACTGCTATTTTCAGACAAATCAGTCAAGCAACGATCCAGCATGGGTAGCCACAGAAAGTAAGTTTTTTTGCGAACTTATTTTTCATAAAATTAAACTATTTTAAAGTGATTTGCTTAAAATGGATCAGAGATGCCTTCTGTAATGTTACTTTGCAAAAGTCAAGTCAAGTAAGGTCTTATTTTGCGCACATATCTGCCTAGTGTTCCATAAACAGGGCGTTAAATAACTTAATAAATATGGCAACGGCGAACTATTTTACGCCTAAAATGTACGTAAATCATTCCAAGTAAGAGTTTTAAGCAGATAAAAATTGAAAAACATTGTTAAAAAAAAATTGGCATAAATGGGTTAAAATTGTGCATAAATGGGTTAAAATAAAAAACACACGCATCACGCGAGATATTACACTGCCTGTAAAACATTTTTTCTGTTTAAGTCACTCAAATGCAGGAGAAAACATCGTTCAGGCGAGATCTCCAGAGTTGGAATGAAAAAAATCGGCTTGTCGGCGAATTTAGCAAATTCCAGAAGTAACCTGTAATGGGTATATCATTTTACTAAAGCTGTTTTTCACAAGTTAAATAGCCCTTCTTCTTGAGAAAACCACTTAAAGCCACTATTTGGACATCAGAGTTTATTTATTAACAGCTATTTTCAGACAAATCAGTCAAGCAACGAGCCAGCATGGGTAGCCATAGAAAGTAAGTTTTTTCTGGGAACTTATTTTTCATAAAATTAAACTATTTTAAAATTTGCTTAAAATTGATGAGAGATGCCTTCTGTGATGTTACTTTGCAAAAGTAAAGTCAAGTATGGTCGCATTTTGCTCACATATCTGCAAAATATCCCATAAACAGGACGTCAAATAACTTAATAAATATGGCAACGGCGAACTACTTTTAGCCTAAAATGTATGTAAACCATTCCAAGTAAGAGTTTTAAGCAGATAAAAATTGAAAAAAATTGTTAAAAAAACTTGGGCATAAATGGGTTAAGTTGGTTATTGTTTTTTTTAAGTAAGCATTACCTTACAAAGAACAAGGGTGATTGTGAGTTCATGAAAAAATACCTGAAAGTTTTGAAGAGAAAATGTGTGTGTGTGTGTGTGGGGGGGGGGTTCAAAAAACCAAGGCCCCTATTATTTAAGCACACCTAATTTTATAATTATACGTATTTAATAATAAAGTGCCTTTCATAAACAAACAAGACACATTTCATACATTCGAATAGTTTAAAATAGTTTTTCGTCAAAAAAAAAAAAAAAAAAAAAAGAATGGCATCTTAACAATCACCGAAAAATCGAAAAAAAAAAAAAAAAAAAAAACCAAAGGTGGGAAGACAAAAGCATAATTAAAAATATTTTATTTCCGGTATTTTCGAACATGAAAATACCAGAATCAATCAAGAAAATACCGGAAATCCGGTAAAATACCGGAATACAATCACCCCTGAAAGAAGTATTTTACAAATACATACCCGTCACAGGTCTTGCATATAACTGTTTTGTTAAGGTTCAGTTTGGAAGTCTTGCCATTGTATAAATCTTCAAGAGTAACTCTGAAATCAAACAAAATATCATCAATCAGTTATTTAAAAATCAACAGGAAATTGTTTTTCAAACTGTTTTGATGCGAGATGACTCACTTGAGGGGGTAAATGGTGTCCTCTCCCCTTTTCCGTCTCCTACTGCCACCCATCCCCATGCCCATTCCGAAAAGACCTCCTCCAAAGAGCTGTGAAAAGAGGTCGTCCGCAGCAAAGCCAGCTAGGAAAATAAAATTATTCATTTCACTTGAAAGTTGGATCATAGTAAGCAATATTAAGTTATCAATCTCCATGCCCAAACATAAAACACGCAGTTTTGATTAAAAAGATTTAGGCTAGAATCACTTTTATACAAAAATTACACTGTTCGACAAAAAAAACCCTTGAAAATGCTTCTGGCATTTTGAAGGCTGATTCTTATGTAAAATGACCCCCTGAATCCGAATATGACCCCCGTTTTCCCCCATCACGTACCAATTTTTTTTAAAACGCCCCCCTTTTTTTTTCATTTTTCCTTAGTTTCAGAGCTATTATATTTTTTTGGAGGGGAAAGGAGCCTTATATTCACCCCTAAATTTTTTTGGAGGTCAAGAGAGACTCAAAGTTTAAAATCATGAGCACCGAGAAAAAATCGGGGAACTTGGGGGGGGGGCGTAGCCCCCCAAAATATTTGAAAAATCACCAAAAACGATCTTTTTATTCTAGTTTCTTTAAAAACACCTTTAAAACATTATTTTCGGTGCAGAACCAGAGTATAGAATCCGCTCCTATGGCTCCTGGGTCAGAAAAAATTTTCACGCTGTAAATTTTTTTTTTTAAAATAAAATAATGCTCTAAAAATCGCACTTTGCACTCGAGTTTTAAAGCAGGTCTTCAGCCAAAAAAACAAAATTGTGGCTGATTCTTATGTCAAATGACCCCCTATTTCCAAATATGACCTCAGTTTCCCCCCTCCACCTCCTCTTTCCAGAGCGCCCCCCCCCCAATTCAGAGTCATTTTACTAATTCGGAGGGGAAAAGTACATTACGTAACCCGTTAACATAATTCTAAAAGGCAACAGAGGTTCAAAGTTCAAAATCATGTACATGTGTGCCAAAAATATAAACTAGGGCAATATACCCCCCCCCCCCAAAAAAAAAAAACTTCTTTTCCTGTTTTTCTAAGAGACGTTTTAAACCTTTTTTTTTTTTTTGTGAAAAATCAGAGTATTCGATTTTCTCTTTGATTAATGTGTTCGAAATTATTTCGCTTTGTAGGAAACAAATTATATTATAAAATAAAATAAAAAAAATATTTTTTTTTCTTGTAATGGTTGCATATCAATCGCATCACAGGTTCGCATGAAAGAAGACACTGTTCCGGCTGACTCTTCTGCAAAGTGACCCATTTTTCCCAAATACAATAAATTATCACTTTCACAAAAAGCCCCCCCCCTACTTGTTTTTCAGTTTTCAACGGTAGCGAAATAATTTCGAACACATTAATTCAAAGAGAAAATCGAATACTCTGATTTTTCACAAAAAAAAAAAAAAAAAAGGTTTAAAACGACTCTTAGAAAAACAGGAAAAGAAGATTTTTTTTTGTGGGGGGGGGGGGTATATTGCCCTAGTTTATATTTTTGGCACACATGTACATGATTTTGAACTTTGAACCTCTGTTGCCTTTTAGAATTATGTTAACGGGTTACGTAATGTACTTTTCCCCTCCGAATTAGTAAAATGACTCTGAATTGGGGGGGGGGGGGCGCCTCTGGAAAGAGGAGGTGGAGGGGGGAAACTGAGGTCATATTTGGAAATAGGGGGTCATTTGACATAAGAATCAGCCACAATTTTGTTTTTTTGGCTGAAGACCTGCTTTAAAACTCGAGTGCAAAGTGCGATTTTTAGAGCATTATTTTATTTAAAAAAAAAAAATTTACAGCGTGAAAATTTTTTCTGACCCAGGAGCCATAGGAGCGGATTCTATACTCTGGTTCTGCACCGAAAAAAATGTTTTAAAGGTGTTTTTAAAGAAACTAGAATAAAAAGATCGTTTTTGGTGATTTTTCAAATATTTTGGGGGGCTACGCCCCCCCCCCCCCAAGTTCCCCGATTTTTTCTCGGTGCTCATGATTTTAAACTTTGAGTCTCTCTTGACCTCCAAAAAAATTTAGGGGTGAATATAAGGCTCCTTTCCCCTCCAAAAAAATATAATAGCTCTGAAACTAAGGAAAAATGAAAAAAAAAGGGGGGCGTTTTAAAAAAAATTGGTACGTGATGGGGGAAAACGGGGGTCATATTCGGATTCAGGGGGTCATTTTACATAAGAATCAGCCTTCAAAATGCCAGAAGCATTTTCAAGGTTTTTTTTGTCGAACAGTGTTATTAAACGATTAAATTCATAATTAGTTTTTACAATAGTTGACAACACATACTTTATCTATGCAGAAAAAAAAGGTGGAAAATATTTATAGTTACTACATACTCATAAAGTTGGTAGCACACACCAGTTTAAAAAATTTGGTCAAAGGTTTGTGCGATGAAACTATGTGCCAACACTTCAGATATCTGGGGGATGAAAGTTGCAAAATTCTCACGATGGAAATTTTTCAAATAGAAAGGATTATTTCCCCAAATTTAGTTTTTACATCTTAGAATTGAAAACAACACTTTACACTGAAAAATAAAAGCTTATAAAAAAAAATCAAAAACTGAAAAAATTGATATTTTAAGATATGTCGTTATAAGAAATTATTTTAGTTTAAGAATAACTAATTTTTCATCATTAGGCAATGATTAGCAGTTCTCTCTTAAAATATGATCACATTTTAAAGGAAAAAGTTATCTCAATATCTGAAATTTAACTTATTTACAGAGTATATTTCTTTTCAACTCTTACTTTTTTTTACTGTATCTATTTCTAATTTTTTTGAAATATAGGAAACTTGACACCTCATTTATTGTGAACATGTTACGTAGCGAAACTTTTTATTTATGTTCTAGAAATCAAAGTCTACGATTAATAATATTTCATAGATTTTTGAGCCTCTTTTGCTGAAGATCATGATTTTCCATGAAAATTCAGTTGTTGCATTATTATTGCTTTAGTAACTCAACATGCACATTTCTGCTCTATTTGAAAGTTTCAAAACTGCGAGAAAAACCATGGATATTTCTGAGCAACCTCAATTAGTCGACAAAAAAAGAATGCTCTAAACTTAAACTCTTAAACTTCAACACAGAGGAAATATAAAAACACAAAACTAGATTTTAAAAATAAGTAATACAGTAGCCCCTCGCTATATCGCTCTTTTCTTTTGTCCCCCCCCCCCCCCAAAAAAAAAAACTTAGCTCGAAACCATTTTTAAGGAAATATGTAAGGTGCTCAGAAAAGGTCTCTTTCTCATTTATTTTGTGGCAAAAAAGACGCGGTATAGGCCAATTACAAATTTGCGAGGAAGAAAGATCGGCCGATGATACAGCAGCAGCATGTTTTCCTGATGAATTGAATAGAAAAATTGTTGAGCTAGACTTGGTGGATGAGCAAATCTATAATGCTGATGAAGCTGCTCTCTACTAGAAAATGCTTCCAGATAAAACTCCGGTTATATCGCGCTTTTTTCTTGTCCCCCGAAAAGCGCGATATAACGAGGGGTTACTGTACTAAATTATTTTTCTAAATTGAAAGATAAATGTTTGTTAAAAAAATATACTGGAATACAATTTAATTCTACCTCTTTGTAATCTAACACGTAAGATTCATTTCAAAGTGATCATCTGAAAAAGAACTAAAATTGAGCCCACAAATAGCGAGCTTTGGCAACCATAAATAAATGAAATAATCATGAAGTTCTCAAAAATGACAAGGGCTAAAACCCAATTCAGACTGGAAGAAAGAAGTTTTCGGTTTGGAAAGAGGTCACTATAATAAGACTTTACACTAGTAACACAGCATTCATTATCTGGCTTCGCAATCGGAGGAAACAGCACATTCCACTAGGGTGGTTCAAAAAAAATTATTTTTTGCTACGGACCAAGGCGCACCCTACTTTTTTTACATTTATGTATGAGATCACTCTCCTAAAATTTCAGCTCTCTACTCTTAATGGAAGATGGTGCTCAAACACCCTTCATTTTTCCGCTTTTTCGTAATTTTCGCAATTTTTGAGTTTTTCAGACTAAAGAGACCATTTTCTTGGAAGAGATTTTTTTTCAATCATTCTCATTTTCCAACGCATAAATATTAGTTCAAACAATTGGAAAGTTTCTTAGACGTTTGAATCTATATAGCAACACTTTTGATACAATTGATTATTTAGTAGATCGCAGCATACAATGTAGATTGCAGTACTACTTGTCTACATGTTGTGCTATGATTTTCAAAACTTACGCTTGCCAAAATAGAGTTGTGGAAGAACTGTGCAAAATGTTTTTTATGTTTATAAAGAAGTGGGATGCAGAGAAAAAAATGCAAGATTTAAAGTTTTAAACTAATAGAGCTAACAATATCACAAGAAGAATGAATTAAATTATAAAAACTAATTGCACAAAATAAACAATTGTAGCTAGTCTGGCATAGAACTCATCTGAAATTTAGGCAAAGATATTTACTTCATGCTTACTTTGGCCATCATATTCCTCACAAGTTCTATTCTTTTAAATAACTTTAAAGCGAAAAAATGTTTGGCAAAGAATTAAACAAACAAAAAAAAAAAAAAGAATGTTGCACATAGAACTTAAAAAATACTTAAACAAGTTTGAAGCTTCAACTGTGAGCTTTTTATAAATCTATAGATAAATTTATGATCACTCTTGCTGATTATAAAGAGATTATTGAGTTATTATTAGTCAAATAGGGAGCCTATCTGAGAAAATCCAGTCTCTTATGTGCCTCAAAATATTTATGTTCCTATATAAGAAAGAGATTTTTCATTTAATCATGAGAGAAATAACCTAGGTACAACACTTTCTACAGTTTCAGCGCCTTTCTGTACAGTACAACAAATAGATTGAACACTACTAGATGCTATTAAAACTTCTGGGAATATCTGAACTTGGAAAAAACCCTTATAAGACCTGGAAATTGAAATAACAACTAGGACAGTTTTATTAAAGTACTTGTGACACCTTTCTGGTGAATTAATTAGTTTGACTTAGTTTTTCGTATCAAATTCTAGTTGAAAGAAAAACAAGTTATTATAAGAATAAAGATGTGAAATATAGCAAGTGTAGTACAGAATAATTGGATTGTTTTCAAACATGAATATTAGAGATTATTTTCTAACATTCTTCGTCCTACGCCCCAACGAATGCAAATATGATATCAATCACAGAATTAAAAGAAAAAACTAAAATAAATAAATAATGGTAAATAACGTTGCTGAGGAAAATATTCAAATAATTCAAGAATTCAACAGAATTTTTTCAATAATGAGGACAATAAGCAATTTCTTTCACCTGCTGTTGAAGAAAATTGAGTACTTATCCTTACTGAGACAGTAAAATATTCAATACTAAAAGTCTCTCTCTCTCAAAAAAAAAATCTATATATTAATGTACATAGAAAGTTGAATTGCATAGCAATAAGTTTAAATATTTTGGCTTTATTTAAAAACTTCTAGCAAATTTCAGTATAACAACACTGCTTGGCACAAAATGAACTTCAAATGTATCTGACACTATTCTTGCTGTTTCTTATGTAATATGCCCCACTAAATCCAAACATGATCTCCGTTTCCCCCTTCACGGTAATCACTCGAACGTAACTGGAATGAATATAAATAATACTGAAAGGTTCTTTACTGAGTTAAATCTGCAGTACGACTCATATGTACGACATGCGATGTTTCCAAGATTTTAGAAAAAAAATTACAGCTTGAAAAATTTTTTGGACGTGGGAGTCATAGAAGCAGTTCAATATTATTGTGTTGCACCAGAAAATAAGAGTAAAATTTTGAAGCTGGAAAAAATGAGTTGTTGATGAAATGTTAAATATTTTACGGAGGGGGGGAGGGAATACCCCCATGAGTCTCCTAACTTGCGAAAAGTGTTCATGATTTTGAACTTTTTACCTCTCTAGCCCTGTAGAAGAATGATAATGGTAAATATGCTGCTTCCTTCCCCTCCAAATAATATCTATGAAATTGTCGAAATCTGATGAAAATAGGAGGGGAGGGGGGCGCTATTTTCGAAAAGTGGGAGGCAATGGGGGGAAAGGGAGGCCATATTAGGATTCAGGGAATCATTGAACATAAGAATCAGCAAAAATGATAGCAAACAAGCGGAATTTTTTTTTTTTTTGCTGCTCAACCGAAAAACGTTTGAAATGGACAAAAACTGGAAAACTGCTTGCGCTTTGAGCACCGTCTTTTTATTTAAGTAGGAGGTTGAAAATTTGGCAGTGTATTAGGGTGGATAAAGGTAAAAAAATGAGCCAGCGCCGTGGCCTCTAGGACAAGATTTTTTTTTTACCATAGGTTTGTGAACCACCCTAACATTCCACGAGTGGCGGCGGAGCATGCATTGGAAAACTACACGGATTGTTACGCCCAAAGACGCAAATACTGTTAAATTTGCAAAGTAGGTTGCAGAACATATCGTCGGCACCATGCTAAAATTACGAATGTGAAAATTGGCATTTTTCAGGAGAGCCAAAACACTGCATCTTAATTTTTTCCCACCTGACCAGAGTGTCAGTGATTTAAATCACTTTTTATTTTAATACTTATAAAATTCTCTTGGACAATCCAAATTTCAATATTTTTGCCATTTTCTTTAAGAGCTTTGATTTCCATCTAATAAATTGAAAAGTAATCCTACTCATCCTTCCTTCACAGATGGTGGAAGGTTGCAGTCCAAATAATATGTATACAAATAACACTTTTTGTTTTGTCTAATATGTAAAATAAAGGAAATACATGCAGCTGCAGGGCAGGTATTGCAAAGAGTGAAGAGGGGGGAGGGACATGATAGGATGTGTGTGATATACATTCAGTAAAAAGAAAAACAAAAACTAGACAGAAGATGAATTTTCTATGCCTTGCATTACCAACTTAGGGGGGAGCAGTCCTTATCAGTGGATGAATTGTAATTTACATTGTAAGAAATAAAATGTATTAAAAGTTTGGCTTGTTGGATATTAGGTAATAAACTATTGTTAGGTACCTATTTGTAGCAGAACAAAATCGTAAATAACCCCTAAAATTTTGAAAAATGTTCCTAAAATTTTAAAAAGCCAACTGCGAGCCCTGTACATATCTTAGCAAAAAAAAAAAACTATCATCAGCCGGTTATTTCTCATCTCTACACTTTAACTGTTGCTGATTTTCTTAATTTCTTTTTTTTCATTACAGTTGAAAAAGTCATATTTAATTTTAAAATTTTGCACATAAATTTTTCATTGTACTTCTCATTTTATTAAAATTTCATGTAATGCTGCTTAATGTCTTTATTTTCTTTAATTTTTTTGTATAGTGTTTCATAATTTTGTTGATACTAAAAGTGATTAGAATCATATGTATTCGCATTGAATCTGGTTTTGCATCATAGTTTTTTGGTGAAGCTTTACTTTAGAGGTGTTTTTGTATTTTTAAAATCTTAAATGTAAGTCGTTTATAAATGTAAATTAATAAGTGAAGTTTCTTTTTTTTTTTAAATAAAAAAAATCTTATTTAAATAAAAAAAATCCGATTTTTTTTATTAAAAAAAAATCATTGATTTTTTTACACCCTGCAGCTGACGCATTTGGTTATTTTCTATTTTTAAATGTTTATAGACATCTTTAAGTGTAAAACTATCGTTTAAAGGTATCATTTTAATTTTAATTATTTGTAAAATTCAAACTTGAAAAACGTGATTTTTCATTCGTTATATTAGCATGGTGCCGACGATATATCTGTGAACTGCAGAACAATTCTGTTCAATTATGCAGGAAAATTCTGAAAAAAATTATGCAAAAGGCAATTTTTCTGCAATTAGTTTTTCTAACTAAAGCTATAATTTTGCAGAAAGTCAGGACAATTTCTGCAGATTTCTTCAAATTAGAAAAAAAAAAAACTAAACTTCCTGAAAATTATGCTTACTAGACAGAATATCAAAAATTTTTTGCAATATTTGCAGGAATTTTAAATTTACTTTGAGCTGGACAAAATCCGCCAAACTTGTACAAAATTACACGTTTAGTTAAAAGATATCTACAAAAAATTAACTACACCTGCTTCATTCCTCTTTAGCGTCCTCCCATGAAGAAGCTATCACTCGGTCTCATTATTGGCCATGTGCTGTTATTCGGAGTGAAAACATTGTTTCTAATTCAATGTCAAACCACTCGGAGCTGTTTGATGTTTGGAGGAACAGACGGCACTCATATGTCGAGAATAGACATTTTAATTCCAGGCTCTTTTCTGCAGTAAGACCGAGTACTGAACAAATAATCATTTCACAGTCCCGTATTGAACTGTTTTGATTTTAGGATGATGGTTTTTGAAATAGTCAAGTTTTTACATGTATAATTCTTGAACTACTCCCAGAACAAATTTAGTCAGATGATTTCCCGTTGCAGAACATCACAAACTATTCTGCTTTGGGGTTGCTACGTAACACTTCACATGGTAAAATAGTAATGCAGTAGAACAGCGGTTCCCAACCGGTGGTTCGCGAACCCCCAGGGGTTCGCGAGGTGCCTGAAGGGGGTTCGCCAAATTTATATTGTAATGGCGGACTTGAAATATTTTTGTAAAAAATAAAGAAATATTCAATTTACATTCATAGTTATTGCTCTTTTAAAATTTGAAAACAAGTCGGATTTTTCCATCTCTATCTGGCTCAAAAAAAAAAAAAAAAAAAAGAGTCTCTAAAAATATTTCAGTGGTTTAAATAACCTTGATAAAATACAATTTTCTTTTTCCTTCCAAAACACGACAAAAAGAAATATCCCTCTGACTAAATGTTCAAGTGGGGGCATGCAGAAGCGACAGCCTTGAAAAGGCGCCATCAAGAGGTTTCATGAAGAATATGCATTCGCAAGTAAAAAAAGAAAAAGAAAGAAAAGTCAAGCAATACAAAATTGGCGGACCTTGTGGAATATGACAGCAAAAGGCTCCAAATTGGAAATTTATTACTGGATTTTACTCAGTTCTCTTTTTTTCTAAACATATGATGTTAGTTTTTAAGATAAGAGTCGCATCAATAGACTCATGTACAGAAAGGATTTTCCTCATACACATCTGAAAAATAAATACCGAAATAGACTAAATGCAGATCTGAGACTGAGACTTTCAGACATCGAACCCAACTATCAACTCCTTTGTTCCTCAAGCAGCTACAAATATCCCATTAAGGGATATTTGTAGTTTTTTCTTCAAAATCAAGGTATGTTTTAAGAACTAATTTATTTTTTTGAATAACTTGTTTATTATTTTTCTTGTATCTGCAGTTTCATTTTATTAATATCTCTATTAATCGGTGTTTGAAATAATATTTTTGCATATTGCAATCAACTGCTATGAAAAGGAAAAGCAAATTTAGTGTTTTTTTTATTGTATTCTTACATGTTACTTATTTTAAGACCAGGGGGTTCGCGAAATTTTTTCCGATGTTACAAGGGGTTCGCAAAGAGAAAAAGGTTGGGAACCGCTGCAGTAGAATAAACTTCCAAGATGCATTTGCAAATATTACTTCTTATTTATTCCGCTTTTGTTGATGCAAACGCACTGGGCACCTTTCGTTTTAGAATCCTATGATCCAGCTGGGAAAGAGGGACTTTCCTTTTATGACAGTGCGCATCAATGATGTGTTTCCTTCAACTATCACCATCAACTTTTTAACTTTATATTAAAAAAAAAATTTTTTTTGATTGAAAAGAAATTAAAATATGAGTGGTGGGAGCAGAACATTTCACTTTCTGGATGGAAGATCATAAAAAAAAGCAAAAAAAGTGGAAGTTTTCTGGCAGAAACGGAAGAGTTTGTTAAGCATGACCTTCAGGTAATGTAGCTTTCTATGCATTTCTTCATTTTAAAACCTCATATTTGATTTGTTATTTTTTCTGTCAATTTAATTCTTTTCATAGAAGCTTTTTAAACTTAGATTAAACTTTAGATGAGAAGGAGTCTTAACTCTGACGTTTTACAACGAAGGGAACTTCAGATATGTTGCGAAGAATTTTGTCATCCCCCTCAGATTTTTAGCTTCTGTACATAGAAATGCTACACAATAGTAGCACAAGGCAAAATTTAACCCTAAAATAAATAGTGTAATGTACAACTGTTGTAGAAAGCTACAATGTTTAATAATGAAGACTTTACAGCAATCATTTGTTTTATGGTTGCTTAGCTTACCAAGTATTTCTCCCGGTCAATAAAGCAGCAAGACACTTTCTGACAAATGGACACTACTATTAAATAAAACGAGCACATTCAAAATAATTTCATTATAGAAAAGAAGCTTTTAGTACATTATTATCTATTCTAAATGCATCCAATCTCATTTTTCCAATAGTCTTTATTTTGTTAAATAAAACCTTTTTAATGCTTAGCAGAATAAAGTATGCTAGAAACTAAGAAAATCCGGGTTATATTCAAATTATTTACATCTAATTTGATGCTTTCAGTAAAACAGAAAACAATTTTACCATCAGCGCCTCCTTGAATCCCTTTAATTCCAGATCGATCATAGATCTCTCGCTTCTTGGGATCGGATAACACTTCATAAGCAAAAGATATTTCCTTAAACTAAAGAGAAGATATTGCAAAGTAATTTCTAAAATATCTCTAAAGCATGCACAAATAATTAAATATAAAAAATTAATAATAATCACATACTCTCTCTCCTTCAGTTGGATTTTTGTCTGGATGGTATTCCTTAGCTAGTTTTCGATAAGACTGAAACAAGACAAATATATTTTTTTAGGATTATTGAAAGAATTTCAAAGGATTTAAACGTTAGAAATACATAATTAAATTTCAGGCAAACATTTTCTAAACTTTTAGCTTTAGTAGGGTCAATTACCCAGCCAAAATTGGTTTTTAATTTTTTTTCTTGCTCTTTCCATTTATTTGCCGGTAGTAAAATTACAGTTCACTTGCATACTTTGTAGTTTTTATGCTAGAAAATTTTATCTTAAAATTACTAATATAGTGCTACAGATAAATTTATTCACAAGTTGCAATTGACTATAAACCAGGAAAATTTAAACACACAGGCTGTAATAGCAATGTCCTTATGATTTCAACAAATTTTTATGATTAAAATTATAAGGAAAGGAAAATATAACATATCTGACATAGAAAGACAGTTAAAATGTTTTGAATGACTGAAAATGTTGGGGATGAAAAAAGAAAAGAAACATGAATTACGTTGTGTTTATATCGATTTTAAAAATATGGAGTACTTTCAAATAATATTTCACTTACAAATTCAATTTACGAATACATTCAATGCAGTTTATTAATTTTATGCTTCAGTTTTACATTCGCAAAGCACAAAGGTAATTTTTTTAAAATCGATTAAGGCATAGCGATACGTAATTTGGAAAGTATTGACTGATGGCAAAGTTAGTATTAGCGTTCATCAAAATCTATATTCATTAGAAAAATGAGTGAAGAAAATATAACCACAGCATTTAACAATACATTGGAACATGGATTTATGAAAGATAACAAAAGAAGAGCTTCTTTGTTTCTGAACAATGACGAAAAGAAAATGCTAACCCTAAATCTCAAACAACAGAAAAGAAATGTCGATTGAAACGACAAAAATCCACGTTTATATGAATAAATGAGGTGTACTTTGCTACAACAGCAAGTTTATATTACATAATTTAACTCATTACTTGTATTATAGGAGTTTCACAGTGCGCACTACACGGAAATTGAAAGTCATGAGGACGATTTTACACTTGAAACTCTTAGAAAAAAGGAACTCTACCTTTTTAATTTCGGCATCGGATGCATGTCTGGATACCCCTAATAAATCATATAGTTTCGTGTCGGCCATTTAGTACAGTATTTTGCAGACTTAATTAAAATGTTTTCATAAATCTGGAATGTACTAGCAAAAATGCTTGCTGGGCTAGCTGAAAGGAAGAGTTGAGGTGAAACGAAACAGCTGATAGTGGAAGCAGGAGACCTCGGAAAGATCCTCGAGCATGGATCAGCAATTCTGAGAATTTGAGTGTGAAAATTTTTATAACTAGCATAAACTTGAGCCTACAACTCAAAAACAATTCTCCAATTAAGTATTTACATTTATTAACCCTTAAGTACTACAACCTTGTACTTGTACTTAAAATGTGTGTTTTCATGATTTTTGACTATTTTGCTGTACAAAGAAGCTAACTAACTCTAGGTGCAACAGAAGAATACCAATTTAGAGCTTTGCCTAGAAAAATTTACGCCGAAAAAAGAGATTGCATCAGGGAAAAAGTGCAAGTCGAATTCGCTCCATTTTTTTTTACTGTGCGCAGACAGCTGACGGAATACGTGTTTTCGACTTCTTAGCTTCCGAGGCCGCTTTTTTTCACTCTGATTCTCTTTTCGCAGTCGATTTTAATTTCTGGAATCAACAATTGCACTGATAATAAGACATCATAATTAAAATAAATTAGCAATTGTGGAATCTTATCTTGATATGGATTTCATTCTCGCTTTGCAGAATGGATTGAATCAGGATTTCCCAAACTGTTGTCCGCCGCAACCTTTGAGAAAGAATGTTGAAACACGTTAATTAGTATTTGGTTTAGTAATGTTTTGGTAACATTTAGTTAAGTAATGCTTTTTTATTTGCAAATGGGAGTATTCACCTTTGAAGTAAAGGAGTTGTCCTTTGAGCACTGCTCCGCGACACCTCGAAATGCAACAATGCGATAGCTACCATAGTGCAAAGTCACATTACACCTTGGAAACACGTTTGCTACACTTTAATTCTGAAAAAGTGTGCTAGGCGGTTGAATAATCACTAAAATATGATCCAAACGTGTTCCGTAAAAAAAAAAAAAGTGCACTGAAATGGGCTGCAAAGTTGCTCCGAAAACGTCCCGCGCAACGCAGGATATCTGTCAACTTTAGGCTGGGCACTTAAGCTTAATTAATGCACTTTTGAGAACAGATTGGTTTGACATCTGGGCACACTTTTGAAATCATTGCTTTCTTTTATATCTGAATCCAACATGCTTTCTTCATCTCCCAATCAATAGAATTTATCAGTATGATACTTCAAGAATTTTTGCTACAGTGAATCGCTGTCGGTTGGTGTCGAGAACGCCGGCAAAAAGTATGATCCTTATTAGTCAAAGACCGTCCATTACCCGGAGGCAATTGACAACTGCCTCACGACATACTCGTATAGCTAAAAATCTGGTATGGACCCCACACTACTTACTTTTACGTGTAATTTTTTTAGTAGATGCCTTAAGAGTTAAAATAGTGCTTGGAGTGAGCAAGATAACAATTCAAATATTTACACCCCTAATCTGCCACGAAACAGTACAGAAAAATGTTTTACAATGCTTAATTTTCTAAATACACCCGATTTTAACATCATTCAGTGGATTTTTCGCAAAATATCGCCAATAGCGCTAAATTGAACCCATATTCTAAAAATATTTTTTCTCGCCAAATTTGTCGGCAACTTGGCGATATGTCGCCAAGTTGGCATCAAACGGCGACCAAAAGCTTGGCGATATATCGCCAAGTGGTCGGGCCAATTCAGATCACTTAAGTCTGCATTGAAATTAACACTGATTTACCCCAAAGAAGGGGTGAAACACCCCCATGGGAACATTCGAATGCAAACACAAGGGGAGGTGTACAGCTAGACACCCCTCAGAGTCTATAAACCAAACTAGAAGCTTCTACGGCATATAGTTTTTAAGTTATGCGACATACATACATACATACGTGCATACAGACGTCACGAGAAAACTCGTCGTAATAAACTCGGGGGATAATTGAAAAGGATTTTTCGGCTGGTTATATGCTGGTAGGTACATCTGCACGTTCATTACCGTCTCGATTACAAAGCCTCTTCACGGGTTACAATATCGCAAAACATGGCTTCTCTAGTAGTCCGAAAGGGAAACAGTAGTCTTGGTTGCCACATTTGCCTGTTATCTTGGCTTCTCGCTCGGCGACGAAAATCGCTCCCCGGTAATACTACACCCCTGTAGTATCACGGGGTCGGAGAACCGGTTTGGCGTTAAAATACTCGCCAATTGCAGTGTTGTGGTTATCTTTGTTTGCAGACAGCGTTATCATCCAAAGTTCAAAAATAGTCATAAATATTGCCATCGCATTTTAATATATTGTTATTACATTATATTGTGAAGATGATGCACAGATGCTGTGCCATAAACTGTAAAGGCAACTATGAAAATAGCCCAAAAGTTGCAGTATTTTCGCTCCCAAAAGAAGACGAATTCATACGAAGATGGCAGCAAGCAATATGTCAGAAAGATTCAAAATAACTCCTAACTCACGAGTAAGTTTTGTTTCATTAAACTATTTCGCCCGTTCTTTAAGATATTAAACTTCTCTAGCATATCAGTGTGTCTAACTTTTTTTATTCACTCTGAATGTGTTGTTACATTTGTTAATATCTATTAATTTATTTTACCTTGAATAGTTCCAACTTTGTGTAGATAATTTATTAGAAAGTGTATTTATTCTGTTCATTAGGACGTCACTCGATAAAATTTAGCAAAAATACTTTTTTCTCTAAAATTTTGTTCATTCTAAAATTTGTGAATAAATTAAAAAAAAACAATAGTATAATGTTATTTAATTTATTTGGAAGTTGGAAGCTTGTTCTGTTGATCATCATGAAGAAACTAGTGCATATTTTGAAAACTATGTTAATGATATTTTCCTAAAATTTATTTATTTATAAAATTAATTTTATTTATTTATAAAATAAATAATCACTCTTCAATTTCTAATCACACTTTAAAATATTTTACTATTCTCTGTGAAAATTACCTCTGTGAAAATATTTTACCATTTCACTTTGCCCCACATTCTCCCCTACTTCTCCAGTAGTGATTAGAAAAATTTCCCAATGTTATAATATCTCTATACTTAGACTAGAATTTTCGAAGTTACAGTGTAATTTCTGCTTTGATTTTGTTCTATTTTTTATTTTTGGATATGACTCTAAGTAAATTCTTTATCTTCAGTTTATTTTATATAGCTAATTATGCTTGGAAATTTTAAGAACTTATCACTTTTAAAACAATTTTTCCTCAATTGCTTGCTTAATTCCATTTTGTTGTTGGAAAATATTTTTTTCTTTTATTGTTATGAAAATTGTTTGTTTCTTTTGAACAAGAGCTAAAGATAAATTAACGTGAAGATAAAAATCAACAAAATATATTGAAACTAAGTATTTTAAACTTCACAGTTATATTTGTAGCAATTTCAAATTGAGACGTGACATTTTACTTTCAATTTTCCTGAAATTGATTGTTTTTTCTTTAAGGGTTCAAAATTCAAGACAACCCATTTCTATTTTATTGAAAATTTTTACTGTGCTTGAATTTAACCACTTGAAAATAATTGTTATTTCTCTAGAAAGTGTGTCTCTTGAAAGTTTTTGAGAGCCCTTTTTGGAAAATAAATTTTTTAAATAAAAATATTGCATGTAATCTTTTTGTGAGCTTGAAAAGTGGCGGTTGTGTGTTGAAACATTTTGTTAAAGTTAAGTTCACCAGAAAATTTCGAATGAAAAATTCTATTAATTGTGTTAAAAGTAACCTGTATTTTGTTTCTTAAAAGCATCTTGTAAAATTTGCTTTATTCATGAATAAATTTTTTATATCTCTGATTCTGTTTTATTTAAAATTTTGATGGCATTAATCTTTGAATTTTTATTCCCTAGAAAAGGAAATCTTATTGCAATTGAATTTATAACTGTCTATAAAATTGCAGAAAATAAAATCTCTTCGTAATATAATTCTAAAACGAGTTAATAATAACATCTGATTTTAAGTAGTAAAACCCAATTAAAGTCTAGATTATGGTATGTAATAAGAATCAGTTAGTAAAGTTCAAATTTTCCATGAAAAACAAGAAAAAAAAAGACTTGAAAACTACTAAAATATGACATGATTCATAGACAGCGAACGAACTATCGCATAAGCAACCAACGAAAGTAGCCGAGTGCTTAGATGTCGGACTACTAGGCATCGGGTAGGAGGAAGCGTGAAGTGGCTTTCTCTATTCAGGGGGTACTGGCACGTTAGGGTGGGCCGAAAAAACACTTCTTTTTATTTCGAATTTGTAATAGCGCGGAAAAGTTGCGAATTATGAAGACAAAAAGAAGGAAAAAAAATTATCGAAAT